>BROE01000021.1:3484863-3576928 GCA_036571765.1 Plecoglossus altivelis | reverse complement strand
AAAGGAGAGAGATCCACACCCCCCCCCCCACACACACACACACACCCCCGCTCAATCCAGGCAGACATCTTATTTAGTCCACCTTTTTGCTGAGGGGAAGGTGGTGGAGGAAGAGGAGGAGGGGGGGAGAGAAGAAAAAGAAAGAAGAAAAAAAAAAACACAAAAAATACAACACACAACACAAGTTGCTTATTTTCCTCTCATTAAGGGGAAGCTTGAGCTGCAATCAGGCCAGCCACATAGCCCTGACCTGCAAGCTGCTTCTTTCTTTTTCTTTCCTTCTTCTACTGCTGCTGCTGTTGTTGTTGTTGTTGTCATCAGGAGCTCTCCAGCGTGGGCCGCACGGCCGCGGTAGCTAGCGGTAGCGCCGGCGTTAGCCTAGCGCAGGGCTGGCATGACTAATAGAGGCGAGCGGAGAGACAGGGGCATGACTCTGCTGCCGGGGAAGGACGTGGTAGCGGCAGACCGAGCTTACCCAGTCAACTGCTCCCTCAGCGACCGCTGCAAACCCACCATACCTGCGAGCTCCTCCGTTCTATCGCTGCTGTTAAGTGCTTGTCTACTTGCTGCTCTTCGTTGCCTAGTTCACGTCCGCAGAAGAAAGGACAAGCCTGTGCGTTCTGGAGGACTTAAATATTACAGTTAATGAGGAGCTTTTGCGTGGCGGCCTTCCGCCGTATTGAAGCGTCCGACTTGCGGATGCGTGTTAATGCCTAAACGCAGACGTTCGTTAACCGCAGACATGAAACTACAAAACAAGCTTGGCCGCGGCCACAGTTTGTGCGTCCGCCTGGAGTCTCCTTAGTTCCAGGTGAGACCCAGGTGAGACCCAGGTGAGACCCAGGTGAGACCCAGGAAGTCAAGGACTTCCTGGCAAGTTCACAGGGAGACGAGGACAAGGCCAGGATCACCGATGCACTCGTTAACAAATGCTAATCAACTACTGTCATTTAATTTAAAAAAGGTTTCAAACGAGTTGATGAAATAAACACGGAGATTATTGCAGTGAGTTTGCAAGATGCAGCCCATGAGAAAACCATGAGCTTCAGATAAAGATAAACATTTCAAATATATATATTTATGACTATTGAAAATGCTCCAGCTCTGTGAATCTGTACCCTTGTTGAAACGCTATGAGACATCATTTGAATGCATTGTTTTGGTGTCTTCCAGCCAACGACAAGCTGAAGTCACACTGAGCACGACTGAGAGGAAGCAGAATCACAGGCGGTAGGCCCTGGTCCTGAAGCACTGCCAAAGGAAGGTGGATCTTCAGACTTCAAGATTTATACGTTGTGACATTGCTTGTATAAAGGGCTACGCAAACACAATTTGATTAGGCTCTGGTCATAATTGAACACGTTTTGCTTCTGAAAACACAATACCTTTGATGATATTCAGAGTTTGTTTGTTTTTTTTAGTTTTTTTTTTTTAGGTTTGAGTATCTCTACAATCTTGTTACACCTCCTGCCACTCTGTCATCACAGGTGAGGCGCCACCAGACTTTAACACCGCCGGAACTTTCAGAAGTTCTGCGCGATCACTGATTAGTTTACACTTCAAGGAAAAGATTAGAAGCATTAGCATAACACAGAGAGATGCGACTTGAACCGGCTGAAAACATGCGGTATGAACGCGTTCGTCAGAGCTCAGTCGGCCTACAAGCACAGCACTCTCTACACTGGGCATGGGGCTTTCATAACTGGGCATATTGTCCCTTTAAAAGAGTTTCGGTGCGGTCTGTGTGTGATTGAATGTATTCACCCATTAGACTTTGTAGCTGTGATGCACTCACTCAGCTGAATGCATCACTAACAGCTAACAGCCCCCTGCTGCTTGCAGGCTTTTAGACAGAGGGGGCTTTGCAGTTCTGCATTTTAATAGAGAACTCTGAATGGAGTGGAAAGAGAGCAAGAGAGGGAGCGAAAGAAAGAGCGAGAGAGGGCGAGGGAGAGCGAGAACGAGCGCGTGTGGAAGAGAGCAAGAAAGGATGGTATCAAAATATTTTCAGAGGAAGACAAAATAATGACAAAATACACGCCTCCCAGAGGGTGTTGAGCTCGCGGGCTGCAGGGGATTCTGGGTAGGGCCTGTGTCATGTGGGAAGGCTAATGTGTCAAAAGAAGCCTTGCGGCATACCGAAAGCTGTCATGTCTAGGAGAACCGGGCATTAAAAAGAGAGAAAAGGGTCTAAAAAGCCAAAGCAAGAGTTGTAATTACTTTCCGCTTCAATGCGACAACTTACGGCTGCAAAAAAGCCTGGTTCTACCATACTGAGGCGAATGCAGCTGCCCATATTTGGGGTGGAGGGAATGCTTATTGTGGTTAACTCTCAATGAAGTTGAGTTAAGCCCTTCTTAAATAGATATTACCATAGTGTGTGTTTTGATGTTATCCTGTTTCATCTCCAAGGGCCGCATCCGAGACGCACGCCACCTCGTTGCGACCCACATTCTCACCTGGAGAGCGCGGTGATGCGAACGCACCGCCGTGCTCTCCCGGCGACGCAGTTTACACGACGCAAGGCCCCTCCCAGTCTCGCCAGCAGCCAGGACCGAACAGGGAGACCGGACAGGGAGACCGAACAGGGAGACCGAACAGGGAGACCGAATCGGAAGACCTACTGGGGACGACCAAGCTAACATGATGCTGCAACGGCTCTTAGTCCAAGGTTGTGATGAAAAGCTTTATCCCAGGGGTCCAGTCTACCAGGAAAGCTTTATCCCAGGGGTCCAGTCTACCAGGAAAGCTTTATCCCAGGGGTCCAGTCTACCAGGTACGACGCTTCCTTCAGGTTGTCTTGGGGCTAGTCTAAAGCAGGGGTGTCTAACCCTGGTCCTCGAGGGCCACTGTCCTGACAGTTTTAGATGTTTCCGTGCCCCAGCACACCTGATTCTAATGAAGCGTCGTTATCAGGGTTCCACTGGGTTCGCTTGATAACGACACAATCATTACAATCAGGTGTGCCGGAGCAGGGAAACATCTAGAACTGTCAGGACAGTGGCCCTCGAGGACCAGGATTGGACAACCCTTGCTTTAGCCTATCCCCAAGACAACCTGAAGGAAGCACCTGACGGACTGAACGTGCCCGCCTCGAAGCGAGACGGGAGAGGGCCAAGGCCAACCACTCACAGACAATATAGGCTTAGCACTTACAACCAGGAACAGCGATCCTCAAAACCGAGATGTTGCGAACGGCAAAGTTAAAAAGACGTATTTTGTCATAAATAAAATATGTGAGTGCAGCATTCTGCCACTCCCCCTGCGAAGTCTCTCTAGGGAGGGAAGGATGCTGTTTGTGAACTCAAGCTTAGCACAGTGGAGAAGCTATAGCTCTGCGTCACCAACACCGAAACCCGCATTCCCACATCCAGCTGTATCCTGCAAGGAGTATTCCTCTTTAAAAATTCATTAATTTACAGCAAAAATAGATTAAAGCGCCCAACTGCGCCAACTGAAAAAGTTTGGCTTGCGATAAGCATTAATAATGGAACAGGCCCCCAAAACCTAGAGAATTACAGCTTGAAGGAATGGCTTAGGTTGTGTTGCACTTTATAATAGGGAGTCATTTACATTTTTTATTCACGTATTCCAGCTTTTTGATGGTTGTTTATAATTACATTGTTTTACATACAAATTGTCTAACAATTGCTACTCATTATAACATAAATACTTGGGTGTAATAAAACACTAAGTCCTTAAGACTAAGGCTTTACATGAAAATCACACAAGAGAGCTTCAGACAATGAATGGCAGCAACAAAATGTCTGAAGCATCATACAGAAATGTTTATCTTAGATCCTTCATCTCTCACAAATTCTCCGTAACTTCAGAATTTGCACTGTGGCTTTATCCAACGCAACTGTCAGATTCACTGAATGAATGATTTGGATTACTGAGCAATCTTGCCACAATTATCAAATCTGAAACTACTCCACTGTAGCAGTAAAATGCGCAAAAATGGCTCGTATCGCATTTTGCTCTCACATCAGTCCCCCCCCCCCCTCCCATAAACCGTTTTCAAACTTGAGTCAAGAAAATATTGAACTCAAAGAACTTCAGCCATCAATTGTAGACACCATATTGGAGGAGGCCAAGCTGAATAAAGAAGTTAAAAGCACTCCCAGTTACCCTGGTGTCCATCTACCTGCGGGGGGGGTCTACCTGCTAATGGTGGGTCATTTAAATAATCACTCTTTAACAAGGGTCTTATTTAGTTATGCTTTCAGGCAGAAAAAAAGGAGCTGAAAATTCTAAACGATGAAATTGGTATCATGCTATGGCGGTAATATTCATAAACATTCCAGATGAGACATGACTTCCTGGTGAAGACAGATGACCAGTTCCTGTCGCGTGTACAACCGAGTCAAAGAGATGCTCTGATAGGGCTGAAGGCCATGACTGACAGCTTGTTTTGTCAAATGAACAAACCATTCGTTCCAACATAAGACACACAGACCACGCAAACATGATTGATTCATATTATGCCTACGTAGTGCTTACACAAAAAAAAATTACATTTGAATTCACACTGTGTATCTGTGTATAAGACTGGGAGTCATTTCTAATTCCACTCACTTGAAGTTACCTCACGCTCAATCACTAATTTTATAGCAGTGGTGCATTTGCTGACATTGACAGTAATTACAACGACCTTTCTGATATTAAAATACAAATCAGAAAACATTATGAGGGGTTCCTTCTCTGCACATTTTAATGTGATTCTGCATAACATATTTTAATGAGGCATTAAGGGGTCTATGAGTGATCTATTGAGAATGTCTACAATGGCAATCAGTGGAGAGTGTGGCAGCTGTTCTGCAATTAAAAAGCCAAATTACCCTCAATCAACACCATTTAAGAGCGCACGTAAATCTCAGCACAAATAACGATGAGAAAAAGCTGCTCAGACAGGCCTCGTCTTAATGGGAAGAAGATATTCGTATCAAATCTGGGAACTGGAACTCTCTTCAGAAAGGAATGTTGGTATTAGTTGCATGACACCCTTCGAGGTGCTGTTACACGTACTGGGTGTCGCCAACATAGCAGTCCAACGTCTTCAGAACGTCTTTGCGCAGACATGCCAAGGATGGGGTCATTTTGACCAGGTGAAGCTCTGTGGCAGAATATAAATCACTGCTAATGATTAGGTCTGGTTCGTTCATGAAGTCCTTATTTATTCCCAAGATGGTGTCAATTGAGTTGTCACCAGAACCTCTGTAATTGATGTAGGATGTTAAGGAAAACCTCAAAACACAGAAGGAAACGTTTCCAAGTGATGAACCTTCCCCTTGAATAGATTTATTCATTCTTGTCCGCTTCGTTAGAGGAGTTAGCATTCATGCTAACAGCCTGACTGTCTTTCACCAGCTCAATCTCACCCTTGCAGTTTTAGATGGAATGTGATTGCATGGTGATGTACGTGATAGGTTTTTCCCTGATACCGAGAAGCTACACCACTTCATCGTAGACTCGGTGCACGTTTAATCACCGTTTAATTAATAACCGTGTAATTAAACGTCAGTTAATGTCATCTTTTTTTTCCTTCTCTTTTTTTAAACCGGCCCAGCTGATGTCGCCAACCATGAACAGCGCGCCTCTACTTTGAGATGGGCTAATTCCTAAAAACTTTGTAAGAGACTATCTACCCTTTAGAAAATCTATGTCGTCGAAGAAAATAAAATGGTACTTCTCGCAATTTATTATCAAGATTAGATTGGGGGGTACACACAACTGCAGGAATTTGTTAGGTCGCTAATGACAGCTATGAGCTTCGGTCGCCACACTTCAAAAGTTAGGCTGTATCCCGCCCATGCTGCCTTAATCTGCTCTATTATATTCGATGCACCGACAAATGTGCGTTATTCGTTACAGAACACGAACAGACCGATAGCCGCATTTCTAATTCGGTATATAGTAGGCTACTATGCAAATATTACATTGGGTTACCGATTTACAAAAAAAAATCATCCATAGTCTACTGCCAACTTACAGAAGTTCAACCATTATGTCTATAAACTGTCTGGGCACACACAATAATGACAGACAGGAAACCTGCCAAGACCTGTTTGAAACTCAATCTCAGAAGTCATGAACATGTATTTGCCTGTCAGTATGATTTTTTTTTTCTCCGAGCATTGCTTACTGACATTCCCAAATTCTTTTGCTGAGACTACTTACCCCGTGGATGGCTGCAAACCGGTTCAAAATGTACGGAGGTTCAGCGGTTCCACAACTGCTCTTGAAAAATTCCTTCTTGGAAGGGGCTTTTAAACTTGAATCTAGAGCTGTCACTTTCGGTGCATGACTCGTTCCACCGTCAGGTAGATCAATGCTGTGGTCAGTTGAGTCCTTTGGGTTGTGAGACTTGACCCGCTATTCTGATTTGCTCGTTCAACAACAAGATCCCGGGTCTCCCTACTCCGCTCTCTCCTCTCTAGCCAAACCACCGGAACTACTTCCAATGCCAGCCGGAGCACGTTGAAGATGAATTCATGCACCACACAATCAGGACAAATGAAATCACATTTAAACTAGTTCCCGTCCATAATTAACTTTTAAAGCTTCACATGATCTGTTATTACTGCAAATTGCATGATGATCATTTTTACGGATTTGTGTTATTATCGACAGCAGGTCATATATATACTGCATATAGCTGTTAATAATTATCTGTAATTGCAAGAAGACGGTCTATTGATATATTGATCCAAAAATAGGCGTCATATTTTTAAATGAATAAGGTAACGTAATGATGCCTATCACGAATAACATCTCGATTATTATTAACATCAGACGACTTTACCGTCTATAATAGAAAAATATACGCTGTCCCACGTTTAATTGTTGTATATGGGATCGTCTTAAAATGACTACATTATTTTTTCATATAGTTTTGGGATAGTTGTTTTAAGAATAATTTGTCATTTTTTAATGTTACTGATCGACTATTTCGTCACTCTAAACATATGATCTGGCCTACATTACTCATCATGGGGAACAATATTATCTGGCATTAACAACAAAACCGATAACAACATTATGATGATCGGTGATTTGGCTTGCGGATAGTAACAACATCCAATTCATCATCATTTAATATGCAATTGGATCTTTTTGTTAATAAAACAACACATTCATACTGGTGTTTGTGTTTTGGAGCTAACTGAACACATTAGTATAAGGATACTTCTGACTATTTACTCAATGCTGCATCCACCTGGATTGTGTGTGCCAATGCATTGAAATGCAATTGCACATTCAAACCAAACGAGGTTGGTAGAGTCTTTTGTATAGTCAGTGTCACAGAGGGCTCGAGAGATGTCAATAACCGAGAACTAAAAGAACCATTAGAACAGAGAACACAATGAAAAACTGATGTGAGAGAAGAAAATCAGAGAAAAGTGAAAATTCTTACAAAGAAATTTAAGTTATTGGTCGAAAACTAGACTATCGTATATATAAATATATCTACAGTAGGTTACACAAATAAAGAGGAGAGTGAAGGAGAGGAAGTTTTTGTAGTCTGTCAAAACACCACTAGAGGACGCTCTAGACTAAATAATGTGTTGGACGAAACCTCATAAATTCCTTCTGAGGAAAGGATGTGTCAAGTTTATGAAATGTCATTACTTTTATACATGTAATTGCATGTATTTAAATATGATTTTTAAAATCAAGTTTTACTTTGATTCCTAGATTTTTTTCTGTACATGTTTTACCTCTTCTCTTGATTGAATAAAACATTGGATGTTCATTACCTCAAAGTTGCAATGCAACACTGATCATATTACCGCGATTTTGTGGTGTTTATGATTTGCTATTTCGATGTTTTACATAACATTGTAGGCTACTGTACCAAAATGTAAGTTTCGCTTTCATACGTTCTCAACGTGGAAACATAAAGAGGCTTTATCTTCGTCTAACGCCCCTACTGTTGAAAGAACGAGACTGCATCTACACTGAAAGCCTTAAGATCGTTACCATGATCAGCGGCTTTTTATTGTTCTGAATGGAACGAAAGGCGTTTCTAAGAGATCTGTATAGAGCGCATTCCATTCAGCAGGGGCCTACTGGGTACACATAATTGACCACTATGCTATCGAGGCCCTCCTTCTACGCCCCTTGCGATTGGCCAGTAGCTGGCGCGCGGCTGTTTTGTCCATGATTGATGTGGTTGTGCTTGAACATGGCTAGGTGGCAGGAAACTGATCAAGGGGGTTGTTGAAACGAGAGGTTCTAGAAACACACTTTATAGACGTTTCCTCAACCACATAGTCATACTCGCTCATGTAAATCTCAAAGTGAAACGTTTTTTTTTTTTTACAAGGTTACAGTCTTAAGTGATGAGACAAATACAAAAGTTATCAAGTGAATCGTTATAAAACGGCTTGTTGGACATGGAGCCCATAGTCCTTGGGCTATTTGTGATTCTGTAGCCTACATGTTACATACAGATCTACGGGGCTGTTTTGCTTGTATCCATAGTAAATATTCAGCTAACAGAGCAACCATCTCCCTCCCTCCTCCTCAGAAGTGGGTCATTGCGATGGCATAATTTCGCCCGTGACGATCACATGTGTGATGCACAGCCGTTCAACAGCCTGGCGAGAATAAGGCTTCCTGTCAGATTAATACATTTAATACTTCTACATGTATTTCCGTTTTATTAAAAGACAGAGAAAAAATCGTAGCACGAGTGTGGGGGTGTGAGGGGAAGGGGGGGGGGGGGGGTGTAGCCTAGCATTAACCGGCAGGGCAAGACACAGGGCCCTCTTATTGAGATCGCAAAACAAACTAGTTGTATTAACAACGACGTCCGGGAGTGAAATACAGAAAATGAAAAGCGAGATCAGAACGGCTGGTGTATGACCATAACATCCGATTGTAGAAGCAATGTTAGATCCTGACTGCCATTTCATCATGGAGACAGGCGTTGGTATTCAACAAACCTCCCTGTACCCGGTCTGAACCGGTTCGAGTGATGCGCGGACTCGCGCACTCCTTTCTCTGCTGCATCTTTGTCATGCACTGAATCACAGCATCCGCGCGCTCTCGTTGGACACAACCCTTCGCTTATTTAAACATCCTGATTGGCTCACAGCGCCCCGCGAGCCTCCACACCTTCGTCACCCTGATTGGTCAACAAGGCACGGTAGACGTGTCTGTGTTCGTTGGTTGACGAACGGCCATTGGTCGATAAGGTAGGAAAACCTTGAATACGATTGGCCGTCCATTGTCTGAGAACGCGGAGAAGAAGAGTTGTAAACTGAGCGCGTGCTAGGAGAAAGACGCAGAACTGGGAATAAGCGTGCACCTTTCAGCACTGACACTGTGGATAGCAGCCAACAGAATAGACCGGACAGACGTTGATCAGCTATCTCTCGCGGCTTAAACTAGCTACCACAGTTTTGTGGTTTTACACAGTCGTACTGACTGCCGTGTTCTTCGGATAACTTAGTAGAAACAGGGATTCATCGAGTGGAGGATTTGAAACGCAATTACAGGAGCTTTGTTTGCCCCAAACGGGCAAAAGTAAGAAGCTAGCTAGCAAATCTTAGCCTCTCAGCTTCTAAGTTATTGGCAGTGAAGCCATTTCAGATCAATTCAGACAGTAGTCATTCAGTGGCATTTTGAATCGGATGAGACCGGTACTAACTGCCTGCCAATGAGGGGAAACAAGAGGAACGACGAATTAATCGATTCGGTTTCACTATAGCTGCGAACAACCGCTCTACGTGGTCTTGTTTCCCTCAGCCACATTATAGTTGTTCGTGTAGCTGCACTCCATTGTGTGTGCATCTTTGTGCCATTCGGTTATTCCCGTCGCCCGATCCCGCGCTCTCGCACGCCCGCCGCCCCCTCACCCACAGCTTGTGTATTCACTTCAATTCTAAATCAACACCACAAAATTCGATAAAATGTGTTCTCGGGTTTGGTTTGTGACCGACCGGCGCATCCACCAAGAGTATCCTCAAGTCCAAATCCTTCGTGCATTGAAACAGCGCTGCGCCGAAGATGATGTTGAATTCCGCTCTCTTCTCATGGACCAAATTGTGCTCACCATCAGCGATGGACAATTAGGCAAGTATAACTACATACCGGCATTTAAAGTGGTTTTCTGTCATTAACAAGACACATTACTGTGGGGAAATGATCTAAAATAGTTGACTTCGTTTGAAATTTATACAGTGCAATTCACCACGAACACGGGTAGTCACGGTTGCCTACGAACGCGGTTATTGTTTGGCACCATTGCAGGAGGTAGCTTAGCGTATTTGGCTAGGTAGCTAGCTAGTAGCTTAGCCCTGACGGTGACCGCCTAACCCAGTTTCCAGGTTGTCTCCGGTCTAAGTCAGTTCCTAGTTAATACCAAGACTTTAATATTTTGACTTTATGCGCTGTCTTCGTTGCGAAATGTGACATATGGAAATGGAATTTAAATGAGGTTTTCTCAAAACCGTTAGCTAATGTTCATATCTACTTGAGCCTAAAATGAGGCATGGATGGATAACGTTAGCTAGCCTAAACAGGCTAGATTACATGATGAGAGACAGCGCCATGGAATTGTTGTGGCTTCTTGTTGAAGGAAGTTAGCTAAGTGACACGATCTATCGTGACGAAAAGATTGCAAACATCATACATATCTTAGCTACATATCTGACGCCCGCTATTAAATCGACAAATTGATTCTCGTTTGAGTTATTAATTTTTAAAATATATTTTTTTCCTCATGGCGTCGTTATCAATTTGAGCATGCTTGGGCCACTGCCTCTGTTTAGTTTAGTGATGGTTATTATGACGCCGCTAGTATCATGTTGACCTTTGGCGTGGTGTTGTTTTTTGTATTAAACTTTTTATTTATACAGGTTAGACATTTTATTTATTCGGGTTAGGCATGTATAAATAGATTTCAGTGGCAAGACGAAAGTCACAGAGGGCAAAGGACATGGAATTTCATCCTGAGACGCGAGCAGGGGCCATTTCACTCCGGGAGGCTGTGGGAGTGGTAGAGGGGGGGGGGAGGGTTCTAGGTCACATTGACTGTCTCAATTAGCGCAGTCCTTTGGCTATTAATAAGGAGATGTCTCATTGACACATGCAAGTGAAATTGGTAGCCCTAACAGAACCACATGGTTCTACCGTACACTCAAATTTCAGACTCAGAGTAGATATTTACATAATACAATATACATATATAGATTGATTAAGAATGTATATTGATACAAATGACAATGGAAAAAGGTTTTTGCACATTTTAGGATCTGGCACCTGTCTCAAATAATCTATGCCTTTTTCAGCATCAAGCCTAATGACTACTCAGTAACTGACCACAAGCTTCACCGTACGACTGAAAGAGTTGAGACGTACCCAGTGGATGTCAGTGAGGAAGAGTAGGAGAGGGCATGGCCTAGATATCTAGCAAGGTAGACGTTTGTCTAGACCTGGAGGAGTTGACCTCGGCTGGAATAGGGCTTGGCTGCGATCTTGCCCGGCTCCGGAAGTAGCCATCACAGATTACAGCTAGGGGACAGCTTGGCAACAGGCTTAAGACTTCTGATTTAGAGGAACGGACACGGATGCACACACGCGCACACACACACTGATGTGCGCACACACACACACACTGATGCACATACACAGATGCACACACACACACACACAGATATACACGCACACATACTGATACACACATGGATATACACATGGATGCACACATACACACACATGGATATACACATACGGATACACACACGCGCACACACATGCAAGGAACATATTACTTTCTACTGCGAAGATTACAGTAGATTCGTTCCCCCAAAACGACAGCAGAAAAATCCGAAGTGGGCATCAGGTGAACGCCTGGCCACGTCCCTCTGTAGCCTGTGATGGTTCAGATGCTGTTCAAACGAAGCTTGGCGAAGCTCGTCATTGAAATGGCCTGTTCAGACGTGGGCAGTATGTAGATGAGAGGTACGAAGACGGGACACAGCGAACTGCTTAGGAAGGACTGTGATGTCAGAGGGGGCGCCTGGAAAGGGGGCACCTGGAGAGGGGGCACCTGGAGAGGGGGCACCTGGAGAGGGGGCACCTGGAAAGGGGGCGCCTGGAAAGGGGGCGCCTGGAAAGGGGGCGCCTGGAAAGGGGGCGCCTGGAAAGGGGGCACCTGGAAAGGGGGCACCTGAAGCGGCGATCCTTCATGCTACAGATGCGTAACCTCAGAGCACAGGAAATGCTCCGATGTTAAATTCCGTTGGCTGTTCTCGTGTCGTCTGCCGCGACAGGCACATGCTACGTTCCTCAATGTGGAATACAGCACCTGCGTGTGATGCTGCAGAACTCGGCATGGGAACGCCGACCCTTGGAGGTCTGAGGGACGTTCTGGTCACTGGAACGTTCTGATCATGTGACCGTGGAACAACTGGGGTACATTAGCTAGAGGCGGGATCTGATGTTGGCTTGATTCCCCTTAATCCTAATCTGAGCACTGACCCTTTGAGTAGGTTATTGTGTGATCTCTGTTCATCACTGGCAAGAACCAAAACAGATTACTGAAGTAAGCATGTAACAAGCCAGGTTTTTTTTTAAATACATCTGAGTGTAAGCTTCACACTGTTATTTCCTACTGGATTGTAGGACATTTTATTAAGTCAATCAAGGAAGGAAGGAGGGGGGATACGTGCCAGTCTTCGTCTTCCTTTTAATAACACAAGCAATTCTAGGTTCCAGTGAGTGGATCGTCACCTGATTGTCGTTTTATGGATACCAACGCCCAGCGAAAAGGGAGTGAAATCGCCAAGAGGTGTGCTTTTAAACCCAGTCTGTCTGCCTTCACTCCTGTGAGTGGGCAGAGTACCCGGCCAGCTGTTTGTGAAAGGCTCACGCTTCACAGAGGCCAGCCGTGTCACGAAAAACTAATTTGTGTGCCCTCGAGTGATAGGAGAGAGGATTTGCATGGTTTCACCAAAGCGCCACTGAAAATGCCATTCAAGGCCATTTTGAAAAGGGACCTAGTGCGTCAGTTCCAGCCGAGGAAAGGAGGGCGTGTCTGCAGGTGTTGTTAACTGCACCCAGGTGATACACTGCATGACCTCACAGGTTACCACGATATAAGAACAAGGACTGACATGTCTGCAGACTGAGGCGGAGTCAGAGCCGGTTTCCAGAAGCCGAAAGAGTTGTCATGTTCACGGATCGGGTTTTGTGTGGTCTCGCATGCGCAGGCTGTCCCCCCCCCCCCTCCCTGCCTCTCTCTCTCCCCCCTCCCTGCCTCTCTCTCCCCCCCCTCCCTGCCCCTCTCTCCCCCCCCTCCATCTCATCAGATCACGCTCCATCTCCATTTTCTCTCCTCTATTTTTTTTTTTTTTTTAACTTACTAATCTTTAGTTCTTGCATCAGCCAAAGACTGGCTTCCTCTGGTTCTACTGGCTCTTTCCAGCCCAGCATCCTGCTTGCTTGCTGACATGTGCACTACTCCTCAAAGCCCGTGACGTAGAGGAGCCCTCAGTGCCTTCAGAGATGAATATATTTACACACACACACACACACAGAAAAGAGACCTCCTTAGATCACCACAAAGTGAAGGAAAATTCCAGGCATTTCACTGACTGCACTGCATTCCTGACATTTCTCTCGCTCGTCCAAGATGCCTCTCTGTCCTCCGGAGGAGAGCGGGACTCGCGTCCTGTCGTGTCCGAGCACGCGGGCGGCTTGGCTTCGCCCGGGGTCGAGGCGTGGCTCTACTGGACCGCACACACTGTGACATGTTGCGTCCGAATATCGCAGCTGGTGTCTGTGCGTGGCATCTGTCTGTGTGCTTTTTACACAGCGTGTGCATAGGCTGCGTTTCCCCTCTCTCTCCCCCCCCTCCATCCCTGGATAGGCACCGTTACACAGCCGCAGTCATGTGCGTTTCTCGGGCACGTGACGGTATCCGTTACCCGCCGGCCGTAGGCGGACAACCCCCGGAGCTTTTGTGCGGTGTTTCCCCGTTCACCTCTGTGCCCAGAGGAAGCGTTGCTCCCTCCCCCGGGGGCGCTGGCAGGCCCTGCCAAGCCAAGCTGTGCCAGCGCGCCCGGACGCATTGTGACGTCACAATGGAATGTACAGAATGAGGGAGTCCCCCCACTCAGCAGATATGGGGCCTGCTGGCCCTGTTTGCCAGAACAAAAATAACACACACACAAGGACACAAGTACGTACACACACACAAGCACATACACACATGTTTGTGCGTAGCTCTGCGTCCCATAAGCACACGAAGCTAAGCCTTCCTCGTGTCCCCAGCAGAACCTTGTCACCTGCGTTTCGGCAGGATCTCAAATCGGCAACAACCTCCCCTCGCCTGTTCCTGACCTCGCCGCCTGTTTTTGCGTCGGTGACCTCGGATGCTGCGCGAACGCTGGAGCGTTTGTAGAGGAGCAGGTCAGGCACTGGCGAGACCGCACAGTCGGGACGCTCGCTAGGATGAACTGGGGGGGGGGGGATTCACGGGCACGACACCAGCTGCGTTCGGTTTCCTTGGTGACGGCGACAGGAGGGATGTGAACGGTGACTGTCGGCAGGCCGCGCGTCTCCAGACGCTTCGGCGCTCTGTCTCAAAACAAGCCCCTTCCCCCCACAGCCTCCTGCACTGCTGCTCCTCCTCTCTCTGCTATTGTCTTTCCTTCCCACGTCTGCTATCGCGCAGCATCGTTGGAGTCTGAACCGACAGCTTGTTCTCGTTAGCCTGTGAGGATGCTAAGCATGTGCCAAGCGTGTGCCTGCAGGTCCGGCCCCGCTGTGCCTCAGACACAGGAGCCCTCCTCCGGTCCCTGGAGCCGTCGTCTCCGCCAGCGAGCAGATCTTAAGATGGCTGAAAAGACGGGTCACGGAGTGGTAGAGCGAAGAGTGCTGCGTCAGTGACAGCTCCCTCCCTCTCTCCTCCCTCCCCTCTTCCCTCCCTCACTCCTCTCCTTCTGCCTTCCCTCCCTCCCTCCTACCCCTCTCCTCCTCCCTCTCTTCTCATCCCATCATCACCCCATCTGTCTCTCCCTGCTGAGCGGCTGGGCCAGAGCCCCCTGGCTCAGATCCTAACTGAGCACACCTCCTTTTCCCCTTCGTCGTGCGCCACCCCTCCTCCTCCTTTAGCGCGTTGTCTCTCCGGGCCACCATTATGTGTCTCTCTGCTAACACTGGGGTGTTCCCCTGCCTTAAAATGGCTGGTCAACAGACCAGCAGGAGCTGGTCTGATTCGCTATGGGTCCGGCTAACTGTGGAGTTGTTGCATCAGCATAGCAAATGTCCAGAATGTGCTGAATATTTTAACGTTTTCTGCCGCTTACGTTTAGAAGGTACAGAGGAAAGACAGAGAAACATCAGAAGTCTGGCTAGCTTCTGGTGGCTGTCTTTGTGTGTGTGTGTGTGTGTGCGCATGTGCGCGCGCGCCTGCTGCCCTCTTAGGAATACCTGAGATGTATTTAAACCCCCATCTCCCTCGGTGTCAAGTTTAGCAGGTGCTGCGTCACACATTTCAGAAACCCTCCTGCTTAGCCATCTCTGAGCTTCATATTAGTGATCTGCCTGCCTGGAGATGGAGCCTGGGGCCTGCCCCCCCACCCCTCCCTTACAAGGGGGTGGAGCTGTTGGCAGGTGTGGTGTGAACGAGCATGCCTGGCAGGACTAGGTCCAAGTGATGCCAGCAGGGTGACTGTGGAAGCCCTCAGGCCTGCTCTCTGCACCTGGAGGACAGGATGGGGGTGCAGGGCAGAACTGGATGGGGGTGCAGGGCAGAACTGGATGGGGGTGCAGGGCAGAACTGGATGGGGGGACAGGGCAGAACTGGATGGGGGTGCAGGGCAGAACTGGATGGGGGGTGCAGGGCAGAACTGGATGGGGGGACAGGGTGGGGCAGGATGGGAGGACAGGGTGGGGCAGGGCAGGACAGGAGGGGGGTGAAAGTAGAGTATTAAGGCAACTGCTGAGTCATGTGACTTTTGGATAATTGGTGTGTGGTCTTTCCGATTGATTCCGATATTTCAAGAATTACGCGTCCGATGACAGTGTTTCTTAAAGGCTTTGCGAAGTTGTCGTACTGTAAACAGGAGGTGCTCGTATGAAACCCCAGTCGAGGATCAACGTCAACAAAATAAATCACAATGATTACAGTGCAGTTTGTTCTCAAGCAAAACTTCCCACCCGGAGCTGGGAGTGTAAGGCCATGGGCTTTGATAGTCTGACCTTCAATTTAGTGAGAGAGAGGAAGAGCTACAGTCTGCAGGGGGTGGGGGTGGAAACCCTGTGTATTCCTTATTGCTAATGTCTGTGTTAGCTAGCAAGTTTAATAAAAAATCAAGACTCGGAATCATAAGTCTTTTACTATTGATACGTTTTCACCACGGGACACTTGCTGAATGCTTTGGTCATTTGCATTTTCCATATGCTCTATTAAACATTCCTCTCCATCCCTCCCTCTCCATCCCTCTCTCTCCCCCCAGGTCTGCGGGTGGAGCAGGAAGTGGTGACCTCCTACCCCCAGGTGGCGGTGGTACGCGTGCCCACACCATGGGTGCAGTCGGACAGCGACATCACCGTCCTGCGACACCTAGAGAAGATGGGTTGCCGGCTGGTCAATCGACCCCAGGCCATCCTCAACTGTGTCAACAAGTTCTGGACCTTCCAGGAACTGGCTGGCCATGGGGTTCCTCTTCCAGACACCTTCTCCTACGGTGAGTCATCCAAAGAACAGCCCGCCTGAGACTAGCCCCCCAGAGACCGTCCCCCCAGAGACCGTCCCCCCAGAGACCTGTCCCCCATAGACCTGCCCCTCCAGAGACCTGCCCCTCCAGAGACCTGCCCCTCCAGAGACCAGCCCCTCCAGAGACCAGTCCCTTCAGAGACCAGTCCCTTCAGAGACCAGTCCCTTCAGAGACCAGTCCCTTCAGAGACCAGTCCCTTCAGAGACCAGTCCCTCCAGAGACCAGCCCCTCCAGAGACCAGCCCTTCCAGAGACCAGCCCTTCCAGAGACCAGCCCCTCCAGAGACCAGCCCCTCCAGAGACCAGCCCCCTAAAAATGTTCCCTGGGCAGGGAGGGGGAGGGGTTTGTTGCTGGTCGGTACGGCTGCTGTGCTCGTCAAGGTGTCAGTTGCTAGACAGGCTGCGGTTCTCGTGACAGCAGCGAGATTGCTTTCTACGTGTCGTCCAAAGGAAAGCTTTCTCTCTCTCTGTCTCAGTCTCGCTGTGGTAGCGGCGAAGTGTCAAAAGGGTTTTTATTCTGGACTTATCAGTGCCCCTAGATAATGCACTCAGTCATAAGCTGTCCCTGAAAGACCCACATAGGAATTAATTAACGCCTCTGTCATAGGCCACAAGCTACCCACTGTTTTTATTGGGCTGAATACTTTATGAAGGGCTTGTTTGGATGCGTTGACATTCAATTCCCTTTAACTTGCCAAAGGTTTCACTTTTTAAATACAAACTGCCATTCTCGGCTTACACTAAAGGTATGTACGTCTCACAGAGGCCACAAGTACTCAGAACTAAGTCTGTTGGTTCGTTGGACAAGCTGTCATTTCAGGTTTGACCTCAAGTTGTCTAACGTTGCCTTGTTTTTTTTCCGTTGTCGACAACAGTTTAAAACTGTTGGTCAAATGGGTTCTGTCACACAGTCTTATAACGTCTAGCTCCAATGTTTGGAGCTAAATAACGGCCATTCCCTCGTTCATCCCTGGTGTTGCTCCAAACAAGAGCCTGTCTTGTTCTGATCCCAGTACCAGCATTTCTGATATCCTCTCACACTAATCCTTATCATTTTTTCCGGGTGTTTTTTTTTGTTGCATTGGTCAGTGTTCCTCGTGTGTGAGGCCATGGGTGCTCTGGGTTCGGGAGGGAGGGTGTGGAGGGAGGGAGGGTGTGGAGGTTCGGGTCTTGGGGGGGATGGGGGGGGGGGGGGGGGGGGGGGGGGGGGGGGGGCTGGAGGCCTGGAGCCAGAACACCACACACTGTTTTTGTTTTTTCGTTAAGACGAGACCAGAGTCGACAGCTACCATGGCGTATTTTTGTTTTTGTGCGCCTCAGCGAAATCCAGTGTTGTTTCGGAAAAGGAGTGTAGAGGGCGAGAGACAGACAGAGAGAGAGAGAGAGAGAGAGAGGCGGGGAAGGTTTGTGTCCCAAATTCCACTCTTCTCCCAGCTCAGAGGACCATGCGGTGCACAGACAGGCTGAAGCGCTTATGTAACCAGCCCTCCACCCCCGCGCTCTCTCTCCCTTCCTCATTCTGTCTCTCTCCCCCCTCTGTCTCCACGCTCTCCCCCCTCCTTCTCGCTCTCCCCCCTCTGTCTCCACGCTCTCCCCCCCTCTCCTTCTCACTCTCCCCCCTCTGTCTCCTCGCTCTCCCCTCTCCGTCTCCACGCTCTCCCCCCTCTCCTCTCTCTCCCTCTCTCTCTCTCTTTCTCCCCCCTCTCTCTCTCTCTCTCTCTCCCTCCATGACTTTAGGAATAAAAGAGTCCCCCATTGCTCTCCTCCTCCCTCTGCTCTCCCCTCGCAGAAAGCGGTGACGTGATTGGCTGACATTTGCTGTGTGTTCTTCTCTCCTCGCCACTCACACACACACACACACACACACACACACACACACACTGGTGCGGCCGTGTGTCTTTTGGAAAAGGCATCTGGTTCTCCAGCTCACATCTGGTCTCGTCGATACGCACGGAACAGACAAGGAAAAGAGTTTAAAAAACAGGGTTGGGGAAGAAAAGGGAGAGAGGGTGGTCAGAGCGAGGAGAGGTTAGCGTTAGCCACACGTTATGAAGCCGTCACCCTCACAAGGGGAAGACGAGCTGTTCTCAAGCTTAGTCCTCATGTATGTTCAGGTTCACAGTGGTCATGTGGGGCGCGTGGGCTAGATGTTTGATGGAGAAGGCATTTTTTGAAATCAGAAACATCTTCAGTTTTCAATCCACAACTGGTTCATATAAACTGGGAAGGGTTCATGGGATTTCCCCATGCATTTCACAGTAACAATCCAATTTACTGGGCCTGTCTCAGAAGAGAAATGTGAAAAGAGCCATCTCTGTCTTATATATCTCTGTCTATATATCTCTGTCTATATATCTCTATCTTTCTCTGTATATAAACCTATCTTTCTATATATCTATCTCTGTATATATTTCTCTGTATTTCTCTATATCTCTATCTACCAACCTGAAGGCAGTGGGAAGATGAGGGGGACACAGTAGATGAGACAGTGTTAGAACAATGGAACAGGATGCAGGAGGAGCTCTGAGGTCTCTCCTGGAGACAGCAGCTCTGAGGTCTCTCCTGGAGACAGCAGCTCTGAGGTCTCTCCTGGAGACAGCAGCTCTGTGGTCTCTCCTGGAGACAGCAGGATGTAGGAGCAGCTCTGAGGTCTCTCCTAGAGACAGCAGGATGTAGGAGCAGCTCTGAGGTCTCTCCTAGAGACAGCAGCTCTGAGGTCTCTCCTAGAGACAGCAGGATGTAGGAGCAGCTCTGAGGTCTCTCCTAGAGACAGCAGGTTCCATGTCACACTTTTCAAAAGTCCAAGTCAGTTTCCGAGACGATGTCAAACTGCAGCGGGAGCTGTGTGAAGAATGCCTCATGGCTGCCTCACCCCCGTGCCTCACCCCCATGCCTCACACCATCTCATCTCTGTATCTGTGCTTGCTCTTCACAGGAGGCCATGAGAACTTCCGCAAGATGATCGACGAGGCGGAGCCGCTGGGATACCCTGTGGTGGTGAAGAACGCACGTGGCCATCGAGGTCAGTCACCCCTCTACCCTGCCCCCTGCCCCCCTCCCATCCCTGCCCCCCTCCCATCCCTGCCCCTCTCCCATCCCTGCCCCCTTCCCACCAAGTCCCCCTCTAAAGCTGACCCCAATACACCCTCCAACTCTGACCCCAACCCACCCTGCCCCCCTCGCCTCCCACCCAGTCCCCTTCCCACCCTACCCCCAACCCTGGTCCCCTAGAAGTTCATCCCCCAAACACACGCCTCTCCTCTCAGAACCTCCTCCTCGCCCCTCAATGTCCCAGAAATCTGCTTCCCCAGTGCCAGCCAGGCCCACCCTGGTCACACATTCCCCAGGGTGGTGTCAAGTGATTAGAAGTGTCGTGTGGTCAGAAAACAGAGGACCCGCATCCTGCGGCGTTGTGCAACATCTGTTCCTGTTTAGGCCCGCCTCTCACCGTCTTCTGCTTCTTTACCCATCCAGGCTGGGTGACCTGCTCTCTTTGTCTCTCTTTCTCTCTCGTTGGATCTCTGTCTGACTCTCTGTTTCTCTCTTTGTTTCTCTGTCTCTGTCTAACGCTGTCTCTCTCTCTCTGTCTCTGTCAGTCTCTGTCTAACTCTCTGTCTTTGTCTCTATGTCTAACTCTGTCTCTGTCAGTCTCCGTCTAACTCCCTGTCTTTGTCTCTATGTCTAACTCTCTCTCTCTGCCTCTGTCAGTCTCTGTCTAACTCCCTGTCTTTGTCTCTGTCTAACGCTGTCTCTCTCTCTCTCTGTCTATCTTTGTGTCTGTCTCTCTCTTTCTGTCTCTGTCAGTTTCTGTCTATCTCTCTCTGTCACTATCTCTCTGCTGGCCTCTCCTTCTCTCGTGTTGCTGAGGTGTTTTGAATCTCTTGGGCTTCCTACAGGTCAGCTGACCGCTCATCCTGCCCTTCTGATTGGCCGTCTCCGGCCATCTCATTGTCTCTCTGGAAAACAATGGTGGCAGGCCAGAGGGCAGGATAGACCAGCGATACAAAGACTCGCTGAAGGAACAACAGCCGTTGGTCATGGCTGTAGACAGGCTTTTTCTTCTTATTCTGGTTCCAAGCAACTGTTAACATGGCAGAAACCTGACTGCGTTTTCTACAGATTTTTTTAATGAATTCCTAGAGCATAATGTTTGTCTTCCAAAAGCTTTGATCAGTCAGAATCCCGAATAATTAGAGTCTAAGCGATTTATATATTATATCTGTGTTGAAGTGTGTTTCAAGCTCACTGTTGGTGTCACGTACTTGTGTAACATGGAGGGTGGTGAGACGGGTAGCAGGGCTGTGAGACGGGGAGCAGGGCTGTGAGACGGGGAGCAGGGCTGTGAGACAGGGAGCAGAGCTGTGATAATCAGTGAAGACGTTAGATACACGGTAGTCCTGTGAGACTGGCGGTGCTGTGTCATTATTTACTGTCCTGTTTGCATGCACCACCACCTCTTCCCCCCCCCCCACACACACACACACACACACACAGAGACAGACACAGACAGACACTCACTAGTGAGGTGCTCCTGGTGTCCTTGGTGTTGTGGAAGGGTCACAGGACGTGCCTCTGAGCACAAGGACCAGCGCAGCGCTAATTAAAACAGGCATTTCTTTCCGGGGCTGTGCGAGAAGCACTCTGTGTCCAGAGCTTTAGTCGTCAGGCAGAAGGGGGAGGAGGAGGGGTGTAGGGAGGAGGAGGAGGGAGGAGTGGGGTTAGAGTGGGAGGGAAGGAGCAGTAGGGGTGGAGTGAGAGGGAGGAGGGTTGGAGGGAGGGAGGGATGAGTATGGCTGGAGTTGGAGTGGGAGGGAGGAGGAGTATGGGTGGAGTGGGAGGGAGGGAGAGGGGGAGGAGGAAGGATGAGGAGAAAGAGTGGGAGGGGGGGAGGAGGAGGGATGACGGGGCTGAATCCCTGTGGTGGCTATGAGTGGGTGAGTCAGCTCATGCTGCAGATCTAAAGTTGCTAAACTGCCCAGGTTTCAGTCTCGCCACCAGGCTCTGTTTCACAGTCCTGGGGACAAGTGGAAACCAGTGAGTCACTCATTCTCTCCTGGGGGGGTTTGTTCCCCTCCTCTTCCTGTTTACCGTTTGTTGCTTCCTTTATGTACCTCCTTTATTCCATCTTTCATTACTTACCACCTCCATTCCTTCCTTCTTCGCTTCCCTCCTTCCCTCAATCCTTCCCTAACTCCTTCATTCCCTAACATCCTTCCTACTTCCTAACTTACCACCTCCATTCAATCTTTCTTCCCTTACCTCCTTCCCTCAATCCTTCCTTGCCTCCTTCCTTCTCTCGATCCATCCTTCCTGACGTTCCTCTCCCCCTCAGGTAAGGCGGTGTTCCTGGCCAGGGACAAGCACCACCTGTCGGACCTGAGTCACCTGATCCGGCACGACGCCCCCTACCTGTTCCAGGAGTACGTGAAGGAGTCCCATGGGCGTGATGTGCGAGTGGTGCTGGTGGGGGGGCGGGTCATCGGCTCCATGCTGCGCTGCTCCACCGACGGACGCATGCAGAGCAACTGCTCCCTGGGTAAGACTGGGTGCTCGGGCAATAGGACTAAGGCTGGGGCAATAGGACCAAGACTGGGGCAGTAGGACTAAGGCTGGGGCAATAGGACCAAGACTGGGGCAGTAGGACCAAGACTGGGGCAATAGGACTTAGGCATGGTAAGTAGGACTTAGGCAGGGGCAATAGGGCCTAGGGCAGTAGGACTAAGATGGGGGCAGTAGGGCCTGGGGCAGTGGGAGTTACGACACAGCCTGTCCCTCCATCACTCTCATCGCTGTCGTAACGTCCGCCGTTCTAGGACACGCCGGCACGATCATGCACTGTGACATTTTGGGGACACCGCTGTTTGATTGGTGACAAGTGTCACATGGCGTTTGGCATGACGCTGCGGAGGGCTGGCAGGAGTGCAGCTCCTCGTTAGTGTGGCTGCTCTCTGACTGCTCCATCACCAACGCTGGATCACCTTCACGTTTCCAACCATTTGAAATGGGGAGAAAATCAAGGGAAAGGAAAAGGCTGAGGCGTGTGTCTATTGAATGGTTTTTATGATCGTAAATGGTGTATATTAATGATATATCAGCCATCCAACAGTTACATCAGGGTTTCGTTTTAGAGAATATTTAAGCATGAGAAGAGTAATGGCTTTTTGAGCTTGTGTTATATATGTGGGTGGGGATTGTGGTGTGTGTGTGTGTATGTGTGTGTGTACATATGTTGTATGTTTTAAATATGTGTTCGTATACGTGTGTGTGTGTGTGTGTGCGTTATGTTTGTTTTTGTGTTGAGCTGTACGTGTGTGTGTGTGTGTGTGTGTGTGTGTGTCTAGTCCATGTGTGTGTTGACGTGCTCCCTCTGCCCACAGGTGGCGTGGGCATGATGTGCCCCCTGAGTGAGCAGGGGAAGCAGCTAGCCGTGCAGGTGTCCAACATCCTGGGCATGGACGTGTGCGGCATCGACCTGCTGCAGCTCAACGACGGCTCCTTCGTGGTGTGCGAGGCCAACGCCAACGTGGGCTTCATAGCCTTCGACCAGGCCTGCGGCATGGACGTGGCCGGCATCGTGGCCGACTACGCCCTCTCGCTGCTGCCCAGCCGCCTCACGCGCAAGATGTCCCTGCTGTCTGTCGTATCCAGCACCAGCGAGACCAGCAGCGAGCCGGAGGTGTGCGCCGTCTGCCCGGCGCCGAGCGGCGTGGGCGTCCTGCCGGAGGTAGCGTGCAACATGAGCGTGGGCTCCACCTCCTCCGAGAGCGACCCCGAGCTGGCCGAGTCCTCCCCGCGCCAGGCCGCAGGCTCCGCCCTTCCCGACCTGCCCGACCCCGCCTACAACTTCAACACCATCCTCGCCAACGAGATCAAACTATTGACTGAGTGAGCGCGGATCGGCCTGGCTCGCATCGCATCGCATCGCACGCACGCGCACATACACACACACACCGCAAAGATGTCTAACACAGAGATATAACACAAACACACACACACACTGCAAAGGACATTCCTGTTACACAGACACACACACACAAGCACACAGCAAACCTCCCGCACATGTAACAGGCAGGATGTTACATGCTGAAGCATGAGCTGAACAAACAAAACACCGAAAAACAGCAACACACAAACATGCCATGACCACCAAAACTGACATAACTACCAACAAACGTAGACGCACGCGCCTTCTCATACTAACTACCCCCCTGCCCTCTACCCCCCCTCCCCCTCCCCATGTAAACGCAGAGATCTGAGGCTGCTCCCCTAAACCTCCCCTCCATCACAACGCAAGTTGACATGCTGCATCGTGGTGGCTGAGGTGGAACGCAGAATGCTAGCTAGCTAGCTGAATTTGGCTGTTCTTAGCAGTTCTCCCCTCCCCCCCCGAACAAACACACACACACACCTCTTATGGCTTTGGGAGGTTCAGTTGGTCAGTTGAGCCAAAGGGGGTTGTGGGGTCTCATCCATCACACCAGCATGTAAACCAGCAGAACATGGTTTGATCTCACCCAGCTCAACACACTCCAGTCCTGGGTAGGAGGAGGAGGAGGAGTTGCCTGGTGCACAGTAGCCAGGGGCGCGGCCTATTGGAAGTGGCATGAAGTGTTTTTGCAAGTGATTTTCTCCAGGAAAAGATGAGCAGGGGTGGTAGAGGAGGAAGAGGAAGACGAGGGGGGGATAAGAGACTGATTGTTCAGTGGACTGCCAGTCAGTGTTGATTCTAATGTGTCAGATAAGGTGTAGCGGTTCCTAGGATGGTTTCAAGCTTGTGGAAGAGGGGGTGGCCTGTGTTGCAGGGCGCATGGTAGCAAAGGTCCTGTAGAGGTTTGGAGTTGGAACAGGCCCTCAGAGGAAACACAGTCATGTTAATCCAAGTTACACGAACTTTACAAGTTACACAACTTTTACAAGTTACACAAACTTTACAAGAGCACAACAGGTGCTTGGATTCTTATTTTTTATTTTATTCATGTTTTTAGCGGCTAGCTTTTTGTTAGCTTTTTAGCATACAACAAACAGTAGTTATTGGCCGGACTATTATTGCCCAAAATGCTGTTTTTTTTAAAACCTTCATTTGAAATAAAGCACTTTATGATAAACAGATGAATTGCATGCTGGGACTGTGGCTATGTTGGGTGGATGGAAAGCTGCCACTACAACTATAAGCAGATTATACCTCAGAACAAACCTAACTTCTCTCACTGCCATAGAAAACTGGTCCTACCAGCAGATATTCATCCAGCGTTGTAGTCGTTTCAAGTGAGCCTGGGTTTTACAAGCTGTCTCTCATATCCTGTTAATATTTGACATCTGAGCGTGTCGTTTGTGAATGATAATGTAGCAATCTTGACGCTGGCTAGACTGGTTGATTAGCAATGGCTGAACTAACTGCTACCTTCCTCGACTTGAGTATTTTGAGAAGCGACAGTATTGTGTACAATTGGCTTATGCAGAACTGCAAATATTGAAAATAAAGTATGAACAAAAACATAAAGGTTTTTAGAACTTTTCTGAATTCTTCTGAATGTAGTTTGAGACTAAAACGATGAAGATTTCTCCTCTTGCCCCCCCCCCCACTAACAGCGAGCTAAAGTCTGAACTCACCTAGCATCTCATACAAATGGATTAGTTCTCCTTCCTCAACTGGAAAACCATTTCGGTTTGAACCAGAGAGCTTCTCACTATTCTCCTCTCTAGTCCGTAGATGATTCTAGTCACACCTTGAATCGCCATAGCTACCAAGCCTGGGGCGCCTGGCCCTTAAACCAAAAAAACGAACCAAAAGCCAGAAACATCTGGAGGCGACACTATCGAAAGCACCAGCCCGGCCGAACAAGGTGGCTTGGTGCCAGTGTTCAGACTCCCAGCCCAAGAGTCCGTCTTTTGAGACTTGAACCCATCTTAGGGTAGCAGCCTGGATCTCCTCCTCAGTCTCTCAAGGCATGTCACATATCCATCCTAGCTAGACATCTGCCTAAAAACCTGTATCGACAAACAAACTGAAGGGAAAAAAAACAAAACATATTGTAACAACAAAAGATGCGGCGTACCACAAGCTGTGGTACTATGCACTTTTCTTTTCCTCCTTGCTTGTTTAAAAAAAATCATTTTCAGTGTTTTTTTGTTTTTTTTCTTCCTCCTAATTTATGGTATTTCTTTTAAAGGAAAAAGTGGTTTGTGTGCACTAATCTCGTCTCAATAACGTGAGGGCCGCTGTGAAGCTTTGGGTTTGTGGGTCGAAATTTTATAACCGGCTGGAATCTCGCAGGTCTGTAAAGAGGGAGGAGCCACAAGCGTGCCAAATCCAAACAGGGCGTTTAGAGAAAGGGGGGGGAAAACTAAATGTAAGTACTAGAAGGCGACTTCTTTGACAGAAGTCTTGGCAGTTAAGTAGCACAGCGGTTTCTCTGAAGGTTACTACCAACGCAGTACTGTGATGTGTTTCAGCGCAAGTAATCTCTTTGAGAGAGTTAACAAACTGTGAATCCCCCCCCCCCCCCCTCAATGTACTTGACAATGATAGGCTAAGGGACGTGATCACCAACATGTTACCCTAGCGACCACGGCTCATGGGAGATCCAATCTGAAAATAGTTGTTGTCACCCCCTTTTTGTTCCACCTTCAAAGAATCGGTTTATGTTTTGTTGTGTTGTGTAGACTGAAGCCTGTGTCATTCCAGTTACAGTCCTTTGTAGATTCATGTAAATCACAGATGGGACATATCCTTTGTAGACCTTAAGACCAGCCATAGCAAAGAATGAAACAAAGACCATTTTGCTCTCCGCATATGCATCGTTCAAATAGTATCTCTACTTTTTACTGCATTTATCCAGAAAGCACATCAACACAGGTAGTCCTGCTTCAGCACAACTGTGCTCTGTAAACTTTAGAATGCCTGTCTTCTGTCCCAGTGCGTTTGTGAGCGCTAATCTGAGAAGCCTGGCTGCGTGAAAGACCCTTAAGATCAGTCTTCCGGTTGGCTATACCAGACTCAGCACTCATAACCAAACCAAGACGAGAGACTAGGAAGTCATTTACGGTCAAACTGCCTATTTATGACACAGCTTAGGCTAACTTGTTGATAAATCGTGAAGTGGTCCTCGTTTGATGATGTCACACATCGGCGTGCGCCATACTGACCAATGGGAACGGGCTGGTCTGTGACCCCTCCCCCCCTCCCAGTGTCTGTGCTGCACCACAACGCAAGGTTACTATTTATTTCTGAATTGCTGCTAATGTATATTTTGGCTCAAATATTTAAAAGGGAACATAAGGAATCCAAGTAAGTCTTGAGTTTTATTGCCTCTCAACAACTAGAAGATGAATCTGAATGCCAAAAACAAGCATTGTTGTATAATTCAGTACTAATAAAACGAGTAGTGAAATGTTTTTAATATTGATTGTTTTGATATAAATGATATTAAAAACATCTCAGAAATGTACATATTTAGGATTTTAAAGCGATCCTTAGATTCCCATTAATTCCTGGGTGTGTAACACACAGCCTATTCAACAGCCCCTATATAGATTGAAACATAGTTGAGTAAATTTCTAAAATACTTCAGATCTGCCACATGCTTTTTTGGGGGAGAATCGAATGTCCTCTGCTGGTTACAATCCAGGATATCAATTGAGTGTGTTATCCAGTTATCTTGAGAAGATGGGTCATCTTCACATTGGTTATGCTGACTTTGTTGAAGCCTCGTGCTAAGAGGTTTTGAATTGCTTAGGTCGTGTTCCTGGAGGTACGAGACATGCAAGAAATGTGTGTGAGAAACTTAATTCAAATCATTGCTCTTATTACTGTGAACCATTTTGACAGCATGGCAAAATTGATCCCAGATTTGGTTTTGGTTTGCAAATTAAGTTGTGCAAAATGATGTAAATATACACCCCCCTCTTTATTTTATTTTCTTTTTTGATTAAAATGAGTCATTATTGAAAAACGGGAATGGTGTGTGTGTCTCTTATTTCGCTTGGAGAAAAGTGCAAACATTCAGTGAAATGTCAAGCTTATTTTATTAATGGCAATTCAATCAAAGACAATCTAATCACCAGAGGAAATAACTGGATTTAGAACTGGATGTCTTCTGTTTGGCTTCGGACAACAACAAAAATCGACGACCTGTGCTAACGCAGAACATTAGCGTCGTGCTTAATCTCACATAACTGTCAGTCAGAACCCACATCCATTCTAGAATTATTTTATTCTGTCAAGATTCTACAGTGACCCCCAACCCCCCCCCCCCCCCCCCCCCGGAGCCATGGTGTTGCTGAGCGCCAGGCAGCAGAGTTGGTTGGTGGGGCTGGTGGATGTAGGTCTGCTTGCCTAGGTAGTGTGAAGGTCTGGCTCTGCTAAGTGCAGCAGGCGCTGGATGGACTCTGTCAAACTGGGGTCTGGCACCAGCTGGCTGGCCTGTAAAGCCTTCCTGCCAAACTCCACCGCCTGGCACGCACACACGGACACACACATACACACAGTGATGATCAAAAGCCATCTTATATAATATCACTATAAATTGGGTGCGGTCCCAGCTAGATTCACAAGCTCCCTATTTCCTCATCCTGGTTGACGTTCTGGGAGAGAATTAACATGGCTGACACCTCTCCAAATGGTTTCATCAGTAAGAGAGCTATGATGAAGACATGCCTTGTGGAAAAAAACCTACACCTCACTACTCCCTAGTGGGTTTCTTAAAGCGGCGTGGAAGCTCAGTTCGCCGGTTTCACACGCCCGTGTCGACAGTGACTGCGCTCGACTCTAAACGCCCTTAACACTATTCAGCCATTTATTTGACACCGGGAGTTAGGTATGGCGTGACAAATACCAGGAAAAAGACAGAGGTTTGGAATGAATGAACGCCCTTCATTGAACGTGCTCATCGGAAGATCCTTTCCACAATAGAGCTGGGAGACGACTCCTAACATTCGTGTAGGCTGACACGGTACGATCGCGCCCCTCCCCTCTCCTTCATTCACTCCCACTGATAACAAGGCTGAGAGGGATATCAAATCTCTGACTTGGCTTCTGCCTCTAGTCATCCCTTCAGGTCAGCAGAGTAGGTTAAGGACTCTGCTGACATATCAGCTATAGAGAGCAGGCTTAAACTGGTTGCTATGGCCATTTTAAGACATTAAGCCGTTAGCTTAGCTTCAAACAGACATGACACGTCAACTGATCACACCTGTCTGTGTTCCTGTTTCCAATGAAGATAATACTTGTTTGAAGAACAGGGGTGGGGTGGGGGGTGTTCACCTCTAGGATTCTAGATCCTAAAAGATCTATAATCTTCTCCTATTCTTGCATCCGTTACCGAAGATGTCTTGAAGCATCTTAGCTGTTGAAAGGCAGACCTACGTCCAACATCGAAAATTACGATTTACCACCTACTTCCGTAACATCTGGTGAGACGGACAGTCATCGGTACGGCGGTGGTGCTGAACACCCGTTTACGTGTCAGGGTAAACGTGTTCTAGGTACCTAATGACCTTAACCCATTTAACCCAGTTAAGGATGATCTCTTCCGCCCCAACTCCCCCTCCCTTATTGATCTACTGAACTTTGACTCAACCAGCATTAGCCAAGGGTCGACACCTTCTATACTTTCCAAGGAAAATTTGCGACAGGATTGACTCGATGAAATCCTATATTACACTTTGGGTATTACTGAAAGGCCCGACCCCGGCCTCTGCAACTGAACACACCCAAACAGTTGCACATGAAGCTCCAGCCATAGTAATCACCCTTCTGGCCAGATAAGAGAGGAGCCTTGGCTGTACCCCAAGACGGGGAGTTACCAGGCCAGTGGCGTAAACTCCCGCTAAATCCTGAGTGATAGTCTTTAAGGCTTTACCAATTAGAACTAATCCCATCTCTAGACAGCGCTGCATGGGCGCCGCGCACGTGAAGAAACGTGTCGCGGTGCCAGTAGACGAACTTGGCGGGTGGATGTGAGCGTTTCTGTTTTTTTTTACTTTTCCGTTTGTGTTACGTCTAAAGCCTTTACCTTGTTACGAGATCCTCCTAGGAACCATAACATGGCCAAGGAGTGGGTGAGCAGAGCATTCTGGGACACATCCTGTCTGTTGTCTTCAGCCTGAACTTCAAGCATGGTCTTTAGCATTTGATCTGCCTCTGCTCTCTGGGCTTCGTCTGTTGGTCAGCACACAGACAGTACACGTGATTAAGCGCACGCACAGCAACAAATACATACACACTATTTACGACACAGGCGTTTAGCTAGTGCTTCATAGTAAGCTATGACATCCACCACCAAATTGCGCTGTAGAATCCACCCCAGGTATTTCAACCACAACGCAGCCATTTTATGTTTTCAAGTCTGGTCAGCAGTAGGCACCGGTATGACGATGACCCAGCAGGAGTCAGTGCGGGTGAACTAACCCAGGAAGGTCACACTCTGCGGCGGCTGGCCGAAAAGCCTGAGAACTGACATGGAGGCTAACAGGCTTAGCGTTATAACTAGGGCAGCAGCAGCGAGAGGCGGTTGCGACGCGGATGCGACACAGCCGGAGATGTGTCATGAGTGGTCTAAGTCAGCCGCCGGCATGCTGGTGGAAAGCTGGCCCTTAGCTCTTGAATAGCACGTCAGGCTAGCTTGACTAAATTTAGCGCCATTGACCTTATTTTTGAATGATACGCGAACGGAGCCGATCGCTGCTGGGGCTTGTGTCATCGTAACCTCATGTTGTGACAGTCATTAGATGCATCTAGTGTTTGCTAGTGAGATTCCATAATGGGGGACTAATGAATGTCATGAGTGGAGTGATTATCCATTTGGCGAACAGGAACAATGGTTTCCTTTCAGATCCAAATTCACCTTAAATAGTCAGACAATTGCTAGCTACTTGCACTCTTCAAAGTATTAAGTGTAAGTAATGTTGGTATGAATGTCTACACCCACCGAAACGTAGTTCCAATGGTGTGGAGCTGTGTACGTGTGTCTCGAAGAGTTTCGTCAGGTGTGAGTGCCACGTTTTTGCCACCTATGATAGAAATTCGACATAAAATAGCCACATTACATCACACCTTGGTTCATTGTAAATCATCGCATGTGTAACGATAATTATGATGGGAAACGTTGTGAAATGTGTTTTGTTCGTGTCCGTGTGAGATGCGGTTTACCTCGGCGTACATGGAATGGGCAACATCCCTCTTGTCCTGTTTCATGAACACGTTGGCCATAAGAAAGTAGCCTCCTTTAGTGACAATGTTATCCAAACCGTACTCGGTACTGGCATAGTACACCTGAAGGCCAGAGAGTACATCTCGTATTAAGCTACAGCCGTCATTTCATGTTTCAGAATTCGGAATTAATTTTATTCACCACGGAAGTTTACACAAACAAGGAATTTACTGTGACAGGAAGGTATATACAATATATATATACATATATGTACATATATATTATATATACGATATATAAGAATGTTAAAATATAATACACAATATACAATTTAAGATGTAAAAATCTCCAATACATTAAGAGGGATTTCTCTGCCTTTTGCTGTTGTTAAAGCACCACATTTAAAGGCAAAGACTTTGCAAAATTATATCATCATCGGACAACCAACTCAACTGTCCCCTTGTGTGCTCTCTGCCGTATCTGGGTGTGCCTTGAAGGCTCCACTTAGAAGCAACCCTGTTGAAAGCGCTCCTGGCAGATCCATATTTCAATGATTGTTTATGTCGGTTGCCAGGATTCTGCTTGTCTGTGAGTGATGATGTCATGTTGCTGACTATGGTAAACAGTGCAGGCCGTGCCACCCACGTCGTTGGCGAAGCTCAACAGCGCTCCCGTCAGGTTGCCGGTGGAGGTGTAGAGTCGGCCCAGGTTGCGGTGGAGCTGGTGACGGACAGCGTGGCTGCAGTCTGGGGTCTTGGTCACAGTCCACTCCGCTTGAGACAGGTACTTCTCAGCCTGCGCTAGACCGCCCAGACCTGGACACAAACAGACATACACACACGTACACAAACATGGACGCAAGCCTTGTGTCTTCAGCGTTCCACAAACGAACCGCTGCAGTTGAGGCTTCTAAGATTACATATCTACAGGCTGAGTCAGTTTTAGGTTTGGGTTAGGGTTGGTGATAATGGATCATTCCCGCAAGAAGCCAGGTAGGTGGTCTGTCTGGGGTGGCTCACCAACGTTGGCCTCTGCCAGGAGCAGGTAGGCGGGGACCAGCTGGGCTGCGCTGGGGCCGTACACGTCCATAGCACAGCGTAAGGAGAGCAGAGAGCCAGGTAGAGACTCCTGGAACTTCCCCTCAAACAGCTTGTTCTGGGCCACCGACCTGGAGATCTCGATTAGTTGTTCCTGGGGGGAGGAGTGGTCGTTCCGAGAGTGCGGTGACGTCAGTCTGGGTCTGTGTTGGTGTGAGCGACCGTACTGATCCGCTAAGCCTTGCTCAGTTTGTATTGTGCTAGTACAAACTCCAACGGAAGCGCTGTAGTGTGAAGTCTGTATCGGTGATTTACATGTAAGTTACTCATCTGTGATTGGTCAACTATTGAAAAAGCACATGGAAGACACTGCAGAGGTCAGAATGGAATGTTGTGTGTTTGTTTCACTTCATGAATACCTTCTCCACCACCTCTACATCCACCCCCACCTCCACCACCTCTACATCCACTACCACCTCCTCCCCCACCTCCACCTCCCACACCACCACCTCTACATCCACCCCCACCTCCACCACCTCTACAATCACCTCTACCACTACCTCCATCTCCTTCACAACCACCTCCTCCTCTACAACCACCTCTACCACCTACCCCACATCCTCTACTACAACCTCCACCTCCTTTACAACCATCACCCGCACCTCCTAACCTGCTTGTGCCGTGTCTGGGACTGGTGGAGGTCTCTGTCAGACTGCAGGGACTGGAAGGGCACAGCGGAGCGGATGGGGATGAGCAGCTGGCAGACCTTCTCGTGGATCCCCACCCAGTCTGCCTGCTGGTGCTCCGTGTCACTGGAAAACACAGACGCAGGGGCTGAATTCCAGTCCGGAGCGCTCTCTCTCTCTCTCTCTCTCTCTCTCTCCCCTCTTTCCACTTCCTCTGCCCTCGCTGACCTGTCCTGTGTAAATCTCTCAAGGCTGAGTGGAAGTCTTACTGTGGAAACGTCAATGTGTCAGGTCATGTCCGAGTACAACTGTGTTCACACTGGTCTGTCAGGCAATTCCACATGCAGGTACATACCATCTAGACACTCAAGAGGAACTGATGTGATTTATCTATCTTCCCCAGGCATGAGTCAGTGCGAATTGTGTTCCATCTCAAGAAAAAGGCTACCTCTGTATTTTGTGTGCGTGAGAATATTCAGCTTTGTTTCATGGTGCCAGATTGGTATAACCAGGAAAGGCAGCGGACAGAGTTGGGGTGATAACATGCAGACAATGGCCTGGATTGGAATCAAACCCAAGCCTGTAGGCAGCAAAGCCTTCGGTCTTGTGATACACGTTCTTAACAGGCGAGACCTCGAAACACCATCTCCCTGGTGTCTTTTGTGTGCAGCGTTTTCACTTTCACATAAAGGAATGCTAAATTGTATGTCATTACATAACGGGTCTGTAATTTTGCTCATCCTGCTGTTTCTTCACGTCTCCACGCAGCTTTGGAAAACTCGGGTCCGACTCCCTTCGCATGGCGTTTCTTCCTCTGTGTTTTTACTGGTCTGGATTCAAAAGCAGTGGCCACGTCATGGCAACAATAACACTCAGTCTATGAGCTGGCTGACGGGGTTCGGAGGGCTGAAAATGTGCACTCGCACAGCGGTCTCGCACAGAGGGCTGTCCAGGATATCCAGGAGATGTCCTGAAGCTGCTGCTTTTTCGGACTGAGAGGTTGCCATGACTGTGCTTCTCAAACTCTGAACAGGCAGCAGGTAAGGATTGCGAAGGGATTGGAGGGAAAGTGGGGAGAGGTCCCTGGTCATAGTTTAGCTGTGCGGCTCTTATGTAGTACCTTGGCACAGAGACAAGTCTATTCATCCAAACAGGCCGACAGCTGGCCCAGAGGTGGACCAGTTGTTTTTTCCCTCTCTCTCTCTTTCTCTCTCTCTCTCTTTCTCTCTCTCTCTCTTTCTCGCTCTCTCTCTCGCTCTTGTTTTGTGGCATACTTGAGCGATCTGTACAATGCTCCATTGATTCACGAAAATGCACATCACATGAGACAAATGCTTGGTTTTAAAGGCATGAAGCCATGCGCGGGAGCCAGGGATAGAAGCAGCTTTGAGCTTCCTCTAAGGCAAAAAGATTTACTGGCTCATCCTCCACAGCTTAGTGTTGGGGTTGTCACCAAGAACTACATGACTGGCTTTAAGTAGCCTACTTCCCCAAATTGTCACAGACATTCTGACATGTTATGAACTGACAATGTAATTAAATAAAGGAATGATGTGTTGCATGAAGCGAGTGCATATTTGTTTTTTTCCTGACCACATGATCGCCTTAGCATACTTCCTTTACAGCGTTCTCGTGTAGCTAAATATATAAATATATATCCCGGATAACTTAGATTCCAGCTGTTCCTCTCTCTCTAACCACATTTAGAGGCAGAGCAAGTTTCCATTCGTCTTTGGTTTAGTGAGCCTTATTGCTTTGAAAACGCTGCCACCTAGTGTCTAAACATTATGAGATCCGCTAATTCTGATTTTGCCGACATATTTATAACATTGACTTTATAAACAATATTATACGCTGATATTCAGCAACTTAACGCTGAATTCAAACAATGCTGAAATGATGAAAGTAGGTCTACCTTGACCAGACTTACCAGTAGAAAGTCACACGACACTTGTTGCATTGCAAGTATGCGGGTTTTTGACAAAGCTCACATAGTTTTTTCGCTCCTCTTGGATTAGCAAGTGGATTTAGCGGGGTCGACATGACCAACGGAACTTCAGGTTAACCAGCATTACTTAATTATTTGGTCGTGTTCGTGGCTAGGTGTTTAGCCACACTAGCAACTTGTTTCTGCCCGGACGCCTTTAAGTTTCTATGGAGACGACCTTGGAACTATTTCCTCTCCAGGAACTTCACTTCAGAGAGCAACATCTTAGCTGAACAAAGAAGATCAACTCATGAAATTAATATAACCTTTTGTCTATAAAGAGCCTGTGATATAATGCATGTATCTGCAGATTGTTATATCTTAACATGATTTCATATTTTGGTAGAAAAATAGATGACAGCATTGTGTGACTAGTTAACTCACTTTATTTACAATAAATACATCTAGGTGTTTTCAGACACGCATAAAAGGACAATAGCCAGAGAGAAGAATATTCTACCAGTAGCCCAAGCGTGTTTTTCTGAAGCCAGAGATTACATACTTGCGTCTAAAAATTTTACAATAAAAAAATGTTGTAATATTGAAAAATATATATCTTTGGATTTTTAGCTGCACCTATTTCATTCGACAACAGATTCTAACCCTGAATGATCCTTCATTTGGTGAGCGTGGACAGTTGAAACAACCACCGCAGCTCAACACCTCGTGCTATTCTGCTTTTCTCCGTCACTCTTTCTTGCGTAGGTGGATGTACATGACCCCGCTGCAGAGCAGCAGAGGCACACAGACCCAGGCCAGGATGAAGCAGTAGCCGAAGTGACCGGATTTTTTCTCCCACGCGTCTAGGAGAATCTCCTTGTTGTGCAGAGTGTAGATGAGAGCAGCCGTGAAAGCTGTGAGACCTAGAAGATACACGCCAAACGTTTGAATCGAACCTTTATTCATCCAGAGAGAGAGTATTTTTCTATCAGGGAACCTATAAGCCCAATATGTAGAGTAGAAGGTCAAACGATTCATCCGTCCATCATCCCTCCAAAATGCAGATCCACCTATTTCTCATTTCACCACAAGGGGGAGCCCATAGTCTATCGCTCTTTGGAGAGTTTATAAAGATTGAGTCTGCTAACGGTCTGTCGAGAGTATCTATCAAACAGCTGGATAACACGACTCGACCGTGTGAACCGAAGCATCGAGGGCTTATGTTTTTAGTAAGTTTGTTACCTGCGAAAACCTGACACAGCCCGGTGAAGTAGAAGAGTCCTCCTTTAGACATGGTGAAGAGCTGTCCGAGGAAGACCAGGAAGGACACAGAGGAAAACACTACAGACAGCACCATCAGCACCTGAACCGACTGAAGCCACTCTGAGGATGAGACGAAGACAACATCTCGTAAACATCAAATGCACTGAGCAAAACGTCACATACACCACCATTCAAGCGTTTGGCCACCTTTTCACATTCATTTGAAAGGGAGGGAATTCCTGTTCCTGGGAGGGTAAATGTGTTTACCTGTCTCTTCAGCCGACGAACACAACCAGGTACCGGAGTCGTTGTCATAACGACAGTTGTACCAGAGATCGGAACTCTCCATCCCATTCCATACCCACCAGGACTGAGAAGAGGAATGTGTGTCGACATAAGCAAGAATGCTGATGAATGAGAAGTTGTTGCGTGAGCCGTGTTAAAGTGATATACTGTTACCTTCTCCATGGTGGCAATGAAGAGCATAGCCAGGGTTACCAGGTGTAGCAAGGTCACGAACATGAGCAGGTATGCCATCTTTACGGAAGGTTCTAGACAAATCGATGAAAAAAAGCAGTGTTCATCAGAAACTATGCTTTAGAAACTAGACAGAAATTGCATGGTTTGGTCAGAGCCAACTTATTCTGTTAACTCCAGATGCCATTTTGCACATGTTCCTCCCATTTGAGCTCATTGGCCAACATGTCTAAACCACAGAACCATGCTGTTTCGACCCCCTCCCTCTCCCCCTGCCTCCCCTCCCGCCTCCCGCCCTGAAACAGAAATGGAAAGTCTGAGCTCTTGAGCACAGAATACTCTGTGTTATGTGCGACCACACAGCAAAACAGAGTCCAAGCCAAAGAACTCAATCTGAAACGCCTCCATGACTGGTCTGTGTGTCCCTGTAATGAAACTTGTCTTGAAATAAAAGGGCGAGGTTTGCTCAAATCAAAATGGTGTCAAAATATTTACACATAAAACCACCAATATACTCTAACAGCAGTGGTAAAATAAAAGTGTTGTCAGAATGAACCAAATGCTAACACATGGCTTCAATTTTAGCAGTGTAACTGAAAAGAAAATACACTTGAAATACTACATGTAGTCAGCCTAGATTTTTTTTTTTACAATGGTGGTCATACTATGTCGTGTTCCTGCAGTTTCTCACGTAACGCAGATCCAGGGTTCCAAAACTGAGGCAAAAGGGCAAGTAACAGGATGAAAGTGTCAGATCTTTATCTTTACGAGAAGTCCACTCTTGGGTGGGTGTGTGGGTGGGTGGGTGAGGGAGAGTAATGGTTGCAATGATTGTCAAATTATACAATTACATGAGATCAGTCCCATTACACAGAGAGATGGATGGGGAAATCATTTAGATTCCAAAATATCTTCATTTCTGAGTTGGTGGTGGTGGGGGGGGGGGGTAAAAATATGATATTAGGAAATATATTTGAGAATATGAATTCCGTTTTTTATAGCAAGGCTCCAAACATGCTAAGATACGTAGTGACAATAAAAAAATAAAAAAATAAAAATCAATTTCATGTTCAAAAGGAAATGTTACATGATGGTTCATGATTTGTTCATTATCTCTTTATTAGATTACTTCAGAGAAAAGGAAAACATTAAATTCCTTATTTGTTTTCAACACACCCAAATACAATTTCTGTCGTGTTTCATTAAGCTAAATTAACAGCTACTTACATTCAACAAACTTCAATTCAACAAACTTAAAGCTAACAATTTTACGTCCGAAATGTCCACTCACCTTGGCTTAATGTGTTCCTCTGCTTATAAACGAAACAACTTCACCATCAACTCCTCAGCTCCGTAGTAAAATCTTGCCCCTTTAGGCGGTCCTCTTCTTCCTTTGCTGGCCCCTCCCACTTTCATTTTTTTCAATCACTTCATCCAACAGTACTAGAAGGTGGAATGCAAAGTTTTTATGAAGCAGTTCTTCAACGCCCATTTCCTTTCAGTTGAACAGAGCACTCTTTGCTCTGTTAGGACGTTCCCCCTCAGTCCAAAATCTGCTCAAAATAAGACTCAAGTCAGACCCACCCACGAACCATAGAAAACCAAAATCACCCACACGAGACGTTTTACACATTAAACATTTTCTTAGTTCTCTCTACGACAGAGTATCATGCAATTATTATTTGCCTTATCCATTCTTGATGTTTCACTTAGGTTAATGTTGGAATGTGAGACAACTGGACATTTTAGAGGCCCTGTTTACTTACAGAACACAACTATAGTTAGTTGTGAGAGAGACAGAAAGACAGAGTCTATGAGTCTGTAGGGCTATTTAACATCATAGCCATTGTCAAGGGGCAGTCTCTCCTCTTGTCGGTTTGGTACTGCCCGCATTTCTCGGCATTACGTTTTACGGCCTTGAAAAGATTTACCGTTAGTTTTCCCCCACCTCATCGGAATGGTATGCCCCGTTGCCTAGGTGCTTGCTCAAGCCACTTTACACCACCAGTCCACGCCTGTCCACCGCACCTAGCCTAGCTGGCAGGAGACCGTCTCAATAGCAGCTAGCTAGGCTAGACACACTGCTGGTATGGACCATGTCTTAATTCCTAAGTATCTAGACAATATTTGCATGGTAGCGGCACTTAGTCTTAAAGTTAAGATCAAATGTTTAGAGAACCTGTTGAATGTAATAAATAGCTAGCTAGGCATGGGTGAAATGCAGCGGCTAGCGTAGCCTCAATTGTTTTGGGGTTTCTACGAGGTAGTTTAAACTGTACCCGCTGTTTTCTATCGTACGTTAGCGACCAGTCTTGTCAGTTTGCATCGGTGAAACTATAGTTACACTATTATCTTTTCGAGATTAAGAAGCTTTGTCTTGTTGACTGTAACATACGTTTGGATCGTCGACATTGTATGCAGAGAGATTAAGTAGCAATGCAATGGGAATAATAACTATTGCTCAACTTTTACAACTACTGAGCACTTGTTCATCAGTACTGAAGGGTTGTTTAGTTCACGTATGCTACATCCACACGCTAGTTATACGGTGAGCAAGTTAACAACGAACCTCACCTGGGAAGGCTTTATAAGGTGTCTAGGTTGTAATATGAGATTTATCAATTGCTATAATCTCCTTGAAGCTTTGCACGACTAGCTGCTGGCGAGGCTACACCGAGAACTCGGCGATCCGTGTGCTATCATTTTATTCTAAGCCGTGCGAGAATTAGCAAACATTTAGGCTCAGACAAACAAGTTGATTTGTGATTATAATGAGCGATCCGAAAAGGCTTTGCTTTTAACAGAGGCTGTTGTCAGCTGTTTGAGGTGGCGGAGCTAAGGATGCATCTCTGGGCTGGTATGCAGTAAAAGGATTCTCTCGTTGTGTCTTGACATTTCCTTGTAGCTAACGGCGTGTGAGCCAGGTGCTATGTAGCCTTGAGCGCTTGAGTGACTGTCTCCGGAGAAACATCGACATCAGCAGATGCCGCTCCTTAGGACATAAAGCACGATGGATTATAAAGAGGTAACTTTTAACTCATGAACAGAGTTTGTTTAATCAAACAAGATATGCCTTCCACCGGACTTTGTCTAATCAGCCTCTTTGACAAGCTCATCTCCTAAGCAAAGTTCAGTTGTACAGTGTAAAAGTTGTTTTCGTTTTTTATAAGTGCACCATTTATCATCACCACCATGATTATAACCTTGTTAACTTGTGACTGAAACAAAATATGATGTGCTTTTGCTCTTCAGAGTTAGACAATAGTCAACATGTTTGAGCATGAGTCCCTGTTGTAGAGATGTGTCTGATCATAGTGTTTGTGCAAATAGCAGTATAGAATTCTACCTGTAGTGTTTTACCATTGGCAGGCGTCTCCATGCATTTATCCTCCACCCATGCATCACAAAAGGGGTATCTAATTCCAGCCAGTATTGCATGACGAATCCACAATATGACGTATTTAAATACAATACCAATATACCAATACCACCTGTGTGCGTGTGTTTGTCGTGCATGTTTGTTTGTGGCACCGGTGTGTGTTTGGCATCCGTGTGTCTGTGTGTGTGTGGAATGGCATGTGTGTTTGTGCTGCCCGTGTATATGTGCGGCGTGTGTGTGTGTGTGTGTGTGTGTGTGTGTGTGTGGGGCATCTGTGTGTGTGTGGTGTCTGTGTGTGTGGTGCCTGTGTCGCCTCTCTGTGTGTGGTGTGTGTGTGCCTGTGTGTGTGGTGCCTGTGTTGCCCAGGCGAGGACGGAGCTGGACCAGATCTCCCTGCGTCTGCAGGAGGATGGCCTGGCTCCGGGGGCCAGCGCCGAGGAGCGGCAGCTCCACCTGTGGCGCCTGCTCCGTGCTGGGGATGCCACCCTGCGCTCCTCCCAGCTGGAGCTGCAGGCTCTGAGGACCCAGCAGGCCAGCGAGATGAAGGAGGTGGGGCTGCTTCGAGTTAGCATCACCATGCGCTTTCTTCCATAGCAACAGGAGGGGAGGAGCCACACTCAAACATCGAGAATTCTAGAACACACGCTAATTTACCCCCCCACCCTCGCCCATCCACTCCTGCAGCTCTGAGTTCAATAGTCTCTGTTCGTTCATATATATTCAATCTATTCACAACACGCTGACAACAAAACTATCATAACCATAGGCTGGTTTAGGGGCAGTTCTATGGGCGTATGTGAAGCACCTCTGTGGCATTGCTAGTAAAAAAGGGCTGTAGAAATACATTTTGGGCTTACTGCCCTTGCCTGTCATAATAGACTCTGGGTCAGTTCCTTAAGCTCTAGTTATTTCCTCAACTCCACAAACTCTCTAACCCTAAACATCGGATCTGATCCGAGTGCAATAACACAGCGTAAACGACCCTGGTTGATGGAGCATGAGCCCCCAGACGGAAGCTAGAGTCCTGCCATCCGACCCTCCTCTCTCTGCTCCCTCCTGGTCACTGCTCTCTCTAAAGAATGTCTAATGAGATGTTCCTGCAACGCCTCGTCTGCCGCCTCCCTTCTGGAGGGAGAGGAGGCCTGCTCCTGTTACATCACTGACTCCTAATCAGCGATGTCATCTCTGCACCTGAGGGCCCTTGTACGAGGCCGTACCATCAAGGGTCTGCAGAAGCGGATCGAGGACAGCCGTTTCTTCCTTCTTATGGAGGGAAAGGGTTTCCACTTCTTAGCCGGCTCTAATGCAGTTTTCGGTTGGCTAGCACCCACAGTGTGACTGTGCTACTTTTAAACTGTGTTTCTCGACTTGCAAGCGGGAGGGTGGAGGAGAGGGGGAGGGCGGGGGGAAGAGAGGGGAGGGGGTGGGGTGCCTCATATTAGTTTGAACTACAGCAGATGCCCTTCACCATGACTTGTCTGTCTGTCTGGCTATCTGTCTGTCTCAGGTAGTAAATCATATCATCCTCTGTCATATCCAGTCTGTCTCAGGTAGTAAACTATGTCATCCTCTATGTCATATCCTGTCTGTCTCAGGTAGTAAACTATGTCATCCTCTATGTCATATCCTGTCTGTCTCAGGTAGTAAACCATATAATCCTCTGTCATATCCTGTCTGTCTCAGGTATTAAACCATATCATGGTCCATGTCATATCCTGTCTGTCTCGGGTCTTAAACCATATCATGGTCCATGTCATATCCTGTCCGTCTCAGGTATTAAACCATATCATGGTCCATGTCATATCCTGTCTGTCTCAGGTAGAGAACTATGTGGAACACATCCGCGGGCTCCTGGAGGAGCGGGAGTCTCTGACTGCAGAGTACGAGCGGGACAACGAGCAGCTGCGTCTGGACCTGGAGCACATACGTCTTCAGCAAGGTTGGCAGCGCTGTTAGCCTTAGCGTTGCACAGCATCTTTGGGTTAGCATCCTTGTGTTAGCCTTAGCTTGGGTTAGTATCCTTGTTAGCCTTAGCTTGGGTTAGTATCCTTTTGTTAGCCTTAGCTTGGGTTAGCATCCTTGTGTTAGCCTCAGCTTGGTTTATCATCCTTGTGTTAGCCTTATCTTGGGTTTGCATCCTTGTGTTGGCATTCAAGCGGCAGCAATGCAACAGAATACTAAACAAGCAGGATACAGAATAAGATATACAGTGTAGTGTGTACACCATTGGTCCTTAACATGCCTAGCACCAGCATTCTTTAGGGAGGGTATAAAGACCCTGGGGTTCATCTATATGACTGTAATCCCCCACCTCCCCTCCGTAGCCTCCCTCTGACAGCTATCCTGTCCCCCTCCACAGAGTCCCAGAGGAAGGAGCTGGAGGAGATGCTGATCCAGGAAGGCCTGGGGGAGGTGGGCCTGAGCGGGCCCAGCGAACAGGTTGCCTACCTGCTGGTGGAGAGAGCCACCCTGCTGGAGAGGTTAGAGGCTGCAGAGAGGAGGCTGGACACCCAGAGCCTCACAGGCAGCCTCCGGGAGGTCCACATGCAGGTAGGCAGACGACCGTGGCGAGAGACCATGGCGGTCGACGGAGGTTCTCGTCGGTGGGCTTTGCAAGGAGGTCGAAAGGGAGGCATTGTTGGTCACTGCCGCCGTTGCAACCAAACCAGTTATAAAACAAACCAACGTCTCTGGCGTAAACACGTAGATGTGCCGGAGCTCATTAAGAGTGACGGGGCTGTGGGGTGGTGTGCTTCTGTAGGAGGAGCTGGATCAGATCCGTCGCGCCATGGAGGAGGAGCTACGTCAGCAGAGGGAGGTTGCCCAGACGACCAAAGACACCATGAGCAAGGTGAGGGGCTGGTCTGAGGGCTTGTGCGGCGAGCATACTGCTAACCTGGTCGTCACGAATACAGGGTGGAAACGCGCAGTGCAGAGGAAGCGACATCGCTACTATCAGGTCCCAGCAGTCCTTGCAGGCGTATCACCGATGTTGCGGTTGCCTGGAGACGAAGCTGTCGGTTCCGTCCTGGTAGTAGGCGCCTCCGTCCGATTATTTTTTGTTTTGTGCTCCTGGTTTTCTCAGCGTGCTGGTCAGAGCTCCTGGAAGAAGCTGTTTGGTCTCCGCAGGTCTCCTCAGGGCCCAAACTCCACCGCCCTTGTAGGTCTCACAACGTACCGTCCCCTCCCTGGCCAGCAAACTAACCAGCTACAGGGCATGTTGAGGCTCTCTGGAGATTTGAAAACATGTTTTATTCACGCTTAGCTTCAGTTCTGCTGCTGCCTGTGCATCGGGGACCTTGTCTGTTTTGTGGATGCTATATGCATGATCACTGTGACGCTGTTCACTAGCTAACCCTGCAAACCTCACTAACCGTTTTTCTTTGAACCGTGTTGATGATCAAGGAAAGTCAATAACGTGTTTGAAAACCAATGAATACAATATAACAGTCATGTCAGAGTCCGTTTGAGTTTTGGCATGGGACATTCGCGTTGACTAAAATGACAATACACTCGCTTTTATGTTTGTAGTACCTGTGTGGTTCCTGGTGGTGGTTGTGACTAAAACTAGATGCATGTCTACAACGGTTACATGTTTACAAGTTTCGATGGCCAGTTAAGTTAGTTGTAATTATTGACAATTTTCCACAAAACTAGGGATGCTCAATTACCGACAAAACGAATGATACCGATTAAGCGACAATGTCGCTTTAGCTACTTTTCACCTTTCAAGTCTTATCTTGCTATAGACAAAAGTATAGCGACTTTCTTCTACTTTAGCGATCTCCGTTTCCGTTGTTGAATATAACGGATTCAATCTGTTTCCGTTTAGTGAATATTTTTTGGTTCTGTTCATGCTGTTAAAAATGAAGCCCTTATCTTTGAAAAAACGTTTTGAATAGGTATTTCTTTAAGGGGTCACGACACTCGTCCATCCGTTTAAAAAGCGATGGTCGTTAACGTGCGCCGAGGATCGGTAGTAAAAGAGAAAAAAATCGAAATGAGCATCCCTGAAATAAATACGTTATATTACAACAGGGCATTAAATTGACAACTATGAATGAACCGAATAGGTGTAGGCTAAATATTTAGCATATTACACCTCCAACCTCCATATATTCAAAGAACCAAACGTTAACTGCGTTATGTCGGCGTTAGGTGCACAGCGGGGATCTGTCTCAGGAGCGATCAGACCGACAGCAGCTGGAGCGGGATCTGGACGAGGCGTCCCGGCGGCTCTCCATGGCCCACCTGGACATCCGCAGGCTGACAGACGAGCTGGACACCGCCAGGAAGAATCAGGGAATGAGCGGTACGAAAGACGGCACGCTAGTCGCTTTTCACGCCAACGATCAACGCGAACCACCTCAAGTGCTCGCTGTTGTACCGTTAATAAACGCTAGTGTGGATTAGTCCAAATAGTGACGGTGTGTGTGCGTGCGCTAGCGCGTGACATTAGGAAGGCCCAGATGCGTGTTTGTAAACAGACGTGTGGAAGGTGAAAGGTCGGTATTTAACGTTGGTGGGTCTTAGGATCTGAGCTGGAGAGGACAGGCCAGGAGGTGGAGAACCTGAGGAAAGAGGTGGACAAGCTGAAGCACTGTGGTGAGTCTCCTTCACTGAGTCAATCAAGCTTCCTACACGCCATGTTGATTTTTCTGCTTAATTGGGTTATACATGGTATATACTAATAGGGAATGTGGAGGTGAGAGAGTAGGGAAGAGAACTTCAGTTAAGATAAGAAATTCCTGACACAGTTGAACAAGAACACAGTTAGGTGTCTTCAGAATATGTCTGGTGGAAAAAGATCATGGCATGATGATGGTGCTTTCGTTTCCCCCTTTAGACCTGATGGACCTAAAGAGAGCGAAGGAGCAGAACGAGAGGCTGGAGGAGGAGGTCAGACTTCTCCGGGAGAGAGTGCGCTCTCTGGACTCGGAGAAGAGAACCCTCTTAGAGAAGGTACCGGAGAGTTGCAGTTCATACACTCGTATCACTCCCAAAGCAACGCATTCAGCCCTCGTCTGCTTTTGTCAGTAAGAGGGATGACTCGCACTGCAAACCAACGCTACTTGAACTTGACCTGAACCATATAACTATAATATAGTCAACTGATGCAGTTCTCTCCTATTCTCCCGATGTTGCAGGTGACCAGGGGAGACCTTGAGGCCACAGAAGAGAAGGCCCTTAAGGCCCTACCAGACAGCCCAGCTGAAGAGCTCCATAAGAGGTATGGATGCTCTCACCCTGCCCCTCAGCAGAACAACACTCATACAGCTGGCTCCTTTTAGATCACCACAACATGTCTTCATTCACTCTCTCTCTCTGTTGCTTTCTCTATGGCTTTTGCCATCTCTCTGGCTCGCTCTCTCACTTTCTCCATCTCTATCCATCTATCAACTGCATCCCTCCCTGCCTCCACCCTTACCTCCCTGTCTCCACCCTTCCCTCCCTGCCTCAACCCCTCCCTCCCTGCCTCAACCCCTCCCTCCCTGCCTCAACCCCTCCCTCCCTGCCTCCCTCCACCCCTCCCTGCCTCCCTCCACCCCTCCCTGCCTCCCTCCACCCTTCCCTCCCTGTCTCCACCCCTCCCTGCCTTCCTCCCCAGGTGTGTGGCGGCGGTGGAGGATGGCCGCTGCCAGGTACGGGAGCTGCAGCGGCGGCTCCAGAGGCGACAGGAGGAGCAGGAGGAGCTGGTGGAGAGGAACGAGGAGCTGGAGGCCCTGCTGGGGGAGGCCCAGAACTGCAGCAAGGAGGAGCGTCTGCGCCACGAGGGGGAGCTGGAGGGACTGCATCGCAAGGTGAAGAGGGGGGAGGGGGGGGACTGCATCGCAAGGTGAGGAGGGGGAGGAGGGAGGCATCGCAAGGTGAGGAGGGGGGAGGGAGGGAGGCATCGCAAGGATCGCAAGGTAGGAGGGGGGAGGGGCAGAGAGGGAGGCACAGCTAGGTGAGGAGAGGGGCGGGTGGAGGCACTGCGGGTAAGGGGGAAGGAGATGGAGGACGAGGTATTGCAAAGTGAGGAGGGGGGAGGAAAAGGAGGAGGGACTGCAGCGCAAGGTGAGGAGTGAGAGGGAGGAGGGAGAGAGGTGAGGGGAGGGAGAGAAGGGAGGCACGACATGTTGAGGAGGAGGAGGAGGGGGAGGAGCATTGAAAGAGGAGGAGGAGTGAGGCACAGCATGAGTGGGGGGCTGGGGAGTTAAGTTAAGGAGGACACTTGCACATTTTGAGAGAATGTTATCCTGCTAAACTAAAGTACATCCAAACATCCTGCAAGAAAACTAATTCAGATCTGATCCATGAGGACAGAGAAGGAAATATAAGGACACCAGTAGAAAACTCAGGACAGTGGGAAAAGTAGGACAGAACCAGGGCCCTTGAGAAAGGACTCTAAGGAATGTAAAAACAGATGTTAAACTGCAGCTGCTGTGTGGATGTCGTAGATTAGGAGCTTAGAAGCTGAGCTGAACAAGATGGCCGCCCAGGAGCCAACGCCAAGGGACAAAGAGACCAGCAGGGACACTGAGACCATCTCACCACCGCAGGTGACAACCAAAGAGTCGTGCTTCAGAAGGTCAACGTGTGTTATGGTGAAATAGTCATGTGTTTGAAATGGACTCATATATTGGGGACCTTTTCTGACTTACGAATTAGTATGTTCGTATGGGTGTTAGAATACAGCTACATTTATGGTTGATAGTGTGTCTTCTATAAGAGGGAATATGTGGCAGTATGACCTGTATAAGAGGGAGAGACAGTCATGGCAGTATGACCTGTATAAGAGGGAGAGACAGTCATGACAGTCATGACAGTATGACCTGTATAAGAGGGAGAGACAGTCATGACAGTATGACCTGTATGAGAGGGAGAGACAGTCATGACAGTATGACCTGTATAAGAGGGAGAGACAGTCATGGCAGTGACTTGCTGACCCTGTCCTGGTCCCCAGACGAGGCCCTGCAGCCAGACGAGGCCCTGCAGCCAGATGAGGCCCGGCAGCCAGGAGCAGGCCAGCCTGCTGGAGGCTCGGCTGACGGAGGAGAAGGACTGGAGGAAGCAGCTGGAGCAGGACCTCCTCGCTGCCCAGGCTGCCCTGAAAAAGGACAAGGAGGTCAGGGAACACAAGCTGCGTTTACCTGGGCTGAGGGGTGTGTGTGTCTGTGTGTGTTTGTTCTGCGTGATGCTGACGTGTGCTGTGCAATATGGATGTGTGTGTGTGTTCACGCTGCGTGATGCGGATGAGACACGAATGTGTGTGTGACGCTGACGTGTGTGTGAGACTCTGACGTGTGTGTGACTCTGACGTGTGTGGGTGCGTGTGTGTGACACTGACATGCGTGTGAGTGATGCTGACGTGTGTGTGTGTGTGTGTGTGTGCCTGTGTGTGTGTGCCTGTGTGTGTGTGCCTGTGTGTGTGTGACTCTGACGAGTGTGTGTGACGCTGACATGCGTGTGAGTGATGCTGACGTGTGTGTGTGTGTGTGTGTGTGTGCGCGTGCGTGCGTGCTCTCCAGGCTCTGCAGGTGGGAGAGAGGGAGTTGAAGACCTTGAGGCTGGAGATTCAGAGCTTGCAGACTCAGTGCCAACAAGGCAAGACTCTCATCAAGAGCCTGACCCAGGTGAAGGGAGAGAAGGCTCTGTTAGAGGACAAGGTGAGCTGAAGCTGTGTGTCACGTGCTCAACACACACACACACACTGTCTGCACACACATACACACACACACACTCTCTACACACACATACACACTCTCTCTACACACACCCTACACACACACACACTCTCTACACACTGCATATACACACTTTCTCTACACACACCCTACACACACACACACACACTCTCTACACACTGCACATACACAAACACGGTACAAAGACATACACACCCTCCACATACACACACACATTCACTCTACAAACATACACACTCACACACACTCTCTAGACACTACACATAAACACACAGTACAAAGACAGACACGCACTCAACACATACAGTACGCAGAAACACAGACTTATCACAGAGAGTGTCCCCACCTGGCTTCTTGGCTCTTCCTCCTGTCCAGGTGGCCCAGTTGGAGCGTGCTCAGAGCCGTCTCCAGGAGGAGCTGGAGGGGGAGCGTGGGGGCGGCCGGACCCAGGAGCAGCTGAAGGAGAGCCGGGCCCAGGCGGAGCAACTCAGGGGACAGCTGGAGCGGGTCTCCTCTGAGATTTCCAGCCTGCACGACGAGAACCGAAATCTGAGGTCAGGGCCATTGACCAACCAGATAGCCCCACCTGGTCACATGGCAGAAGAGGGCGTGTCTTCACTTGTGACTTAATTGTGGCTGTGGGTGCCATCGATTTTTGTTTTGTTTTGTGTTCATGTGTGTGTGTATATTCTGCGTGTGTGTGTGTCCATTCATCAGGGATGAGATGGCTCGTGAGCGGAGACAGATCAGTGACCTCCAGGCCCAGCTGAGCACCGTGGTCCAGGAGAAGCTGCAGGCCCAGGGGGAGAGGGACAGGCTGGCTCTAGAGGCCCAGGGGGAGAGGGAGAAGCTCGGTCTGGAGGCCCAGGCAGAGAGAGCCAGGCTGGGTGTGGACCTCCAGGTGTCCTGGGAGAAGACCACCAGGGCAGGGCAGGAGCTGGACACACACTCTGGGCCCTCAGACTGTAGCCTGAGCCTGGCAGACCAGACCAGGGAAGGCAGCCTCGGTCAGGTACTGACCCAGTCCCAGACACCTCTACCTGTCTGCTGTCACCTTCAGCTAAATGTCCATGTTGGTTTCCATGACTCGTTGTCCCGTCCCCTGATCCCCCCAAAACACAGTGGATTTAGGAAAGTGTTACAGTAAACCCCCTAGTTTTTTCCATGGGTAATTCAGAATGTGTGTCTACCAGTCTGTGAACACCTCACTTAAAGATGATTGCAAGTATTCTTTAGCCTTGTTCCCTTTGACAGTGTGTGTGTGTGTGTGTGTGTGTGTCTGTTCTGTGTGTGTGTGTGTGTGTCTGTTCTGTTTGTGTGTGTGTCTGTGTCTGTGTCTGTGTCTGTGTGTCTGTTCTGTGTGTGTGTTTTCCCCAGCAACTGGCGTGTGTGAAGCTGGAGCTGTGTCGCGTCCAGGCCACCCTGCAGCAGGAGCGTCAGCTGGCCTCCCAGCACCAGCTGGCCCTGCAGACCCAGGTCACAGAGGCCCAGGCCCGCACCAAGGTCAGACTAACCTCCCCATCACCACACTCACCTACCTTACCTCTCCATGACCTCAATACTACTGAGCACATGAAAAACAAAAGAAGCCATCTAAACCCCCCCCCCCAGTGTCAGGACTCTGTTCTGGGCCAGAAGACAGAGGAGGAGAAGCAGCTGAAGCAGGACCTGCAGAGAGCCCAGAGTCTGTTCACCTCGGCTGAGAGAGAGCTGCGCTACGAGAGGGAGAAGAGCCTGGATCTGAAGAAACACAACGCTCTGCTGGAGCAGGAGAAACTCAAGGTACAGCCTGCTGCTCCTGTCAGGCTGCAGCGCCATGGCAACCACCTGCTGACCGCTGGATGAAATGAAGGAATGAAACCAGTAACCACTGTCCTCTCCTCTCACTCTCTTCCTGTCTCCTCCCTCCTCCCTCCCCTCTTCCCTTCTGTCCTCTCCTCTCACTCTTTCTGTCTTTTATCCCCCCTTCCTGTCTTCCCTTCTGTCCTCTCATCTCCCTCCCTCTCCTATTTCCTTATCTCCTCTCCTCTCTCATCCTTTCCTCTCTTCCTGTCTCCCCCCTCTCTCCTCCTGTCCTGTCTTCCCCCTCCTCCCCTGTCCTCTCCTCGTGTCCTCTCCTCGTGTTCTCTCCTCCTCTCCCCCCCTCTCTCCTCCCCTGTCCTCTCCTCATGTTCTCTCCTCCTCTCTCCCCCCCTCTCTCCTCCCCTGTCCTCCAGCTGAGCGCTGAGCTGAGGCAGGCTCAGTCACGTCAGACCCAGGCAGAGCAGGGCTGCCAGAACCAGGCGGCAGAGACGCAGCGGCTGCAGCAGAGGCAGCGGGAGCTGCAGCTGGAGCTGGCTCGCAGCGGACACAGCGTCGCCTCCAACTCCAGCCTGCAGGAGGAGCTGCAGGTAGAGAGGGCACGCCTCATCGCAGCAGATAAAAAGGTCTGTTGTCTCAGACGCTGAGGCCGAACACACAGGAGCAGGCAATGTCAGTAGTTGTTTTTGTGGAGTGATGGGGTGTGTCAAACCTGTTGTGTCCATAAAGGATGAACTTTGTGTATAAACCTGTAATTGCGCATATTGAAGTGGTGTGTGTGTGTCTGTGTGTGTCTGTGTGTGTGTGTGTGCTTATGTGTGTGTGCTTGTGCGTGCGTGTGTGTGTGTGTGTGTGTGTGTGTTGCAGGTGGTGGAGTTGCAGCAGCAGCTGAAGAGCTGTCAGCACCAGCTGCGTCTGGAGGAGGCTCGAGCTGGAGAGACCAGCCGTCTGGAGAGAGACACCAGAGACATGGCAGACGCCCTGGCAGCCCTGAGAGCCAGGCAGCAGGAGGAGCAGCTGCACAGGTTACTGTCTCGCACGCACGTGCACACTGAGACAGTACACACTTACTGAGACAGTACACACACACTGAGACAGTACACACTTACTGAGACAGTACACACTTACTGGGACAGTACACACTTACTGGGACAGTACACACCTACTGAGACAGTACACACCTACTGAGACAGTACACACCTACTGAGACAGTACATACACACTGATACAGTACATACACACTGATACAGTTCACACACACTTCCATCTTCCCTAACCCCTCCCTCTGCTGTGTCACTTCCTCCCTGAGCAGGAAGCTGCTGGAGCAGCGAGAGGAGGAGCTGCAGCAGCAGCTGCGCACCCTGAGGGGGAAGGAGGCGTCTCTGGGCCGCAGCAGCGCTGAGCTGAGCCGCCGCTGCCAGCAGCTGGAGGCTCGGCTGGCTGTCCTGGAGACGGAGCTCAGCCAGGCCAGGGACGAGGTGAGGGGCTGGGGACATCACAGGGCCATGAGGGGGTTTGCTTTGGGTGTCTCGGGTACCTTGGAAGTACTTGGTTCTGTGGCTGACCAAGGGGATGTAAAGTTTTATATTGATATGCAGGAGAGTTCTGATTTTGTGCATGTGTGTCTCTGTGTGTCTGTGTGTCTGTGTGTGTGTTGGGAGCGCAGCAGAGAGAGAGCCAGAGGACGGTCCACAGGCTGGAGGCTGAGCTGAGTACCAGTCAGCAGGAGGGAGAGAGACTCCAGGAGGAGATGCAACAGGTCATCACCCAGCTGGACGCACACATCAGGTAGAGCTTACACACGAACACACACACACACACATCAGGTAGAGCTTACACACGAACACACACACACATAAACACACACACATAAACACACACACATCAGGTCAGAGCTCACACACACACACACCAGGTCAGAGCTCAGACACACACACACACACACACACATCAACACACACACACACACACACACATTAACACACACACACACATCAGGTCAGAGCTGCACACACACACACACACACATCAACACACACACATCAGGTCAGAGCTCACACACTCACACATCAGGTCAGAGCTCACACACACACACACACACACACACACCAGGTCAGAGCTCAGACACACACACACACATCAACACACACACACATCAGGTCAGAGCTCACACACACACATCAACACATGCACAGACACACATCAGGTCAGAGACACACACATTTACAGAAATAATAGATTAAAAGTACCATGAAAAGTAGTGACAGCAACAGAGTCTTTGCGGTGTGAACCTACAGGATATGCATCATCATCTCTTCTTCTCTCAACAGGAAGTACAACGAGAAACAGTCTCAGCACAAGATCAAGCTGAGGAAGGCCAAGCAGATGTTCCTGAAAGCTACAGCTCAGCGAGACCGCACCATACAGAAACTGGAGAACGACCTGGCCCTAGCCTCCAGCCTCTCGCAGAAGGTCAGAACGCCTCCATCCAGGTTATCTAATCTGGTGTATCGGTGGTCGGTAATAGATAGTTGCTGAACATGATGCTATGTGACCTGTGTTACCCATGTGACTCCTGTAACCCATGTGACCTATGTTACCCATGTGACTCAGGTAATACATGTGACCTGTGTTACCCATGTGACTCATGTAACCCATGTGACCTGTTTTACCTGTGTTATCCATGTGACCTGTGTGACCCATGTGACCTGTGTGACCCATGTGACCTGTGTTACCCATTTGACCTGTTTTACCTGTGTGACCTGTGTGACGCGGTGCAGGAGAAGGACTGGATCCGGACGGTGATGGAGGAAAACGAGAAGCTGCTGGTGGAGAGGAGAGACCTGCTAGGGAGGATGAGTGAGGCAGAGGAGGTGGGCAGCAACGGACTCAGGACCGCCTCCACTGTTCAGCACAGGTACTGACTGTCCCTTTAACACCAGAGACTATCCCTTTAACACCAGAGACTGTCCCTTTAACACCAGAGACAGACTGTCCCTTTTACACCAGAGACTGACTGTCCCTTTAACACTAGAGACTGTCTGTCCCTTTTACAATAGAGACTGACTGTCCCTTTAACACTAAAAACCCATTGTCCCTTTAACACTAAAGACTGACAGACCATTAAATACTAGAGACCGAACAGTCCTTAAACACTACAGAAATCAAATCAAAATGTATTTGTATAGCTGTTTTTACAAACAATGTCAGAGGGCTTCACATACGCCCATAGAACTGCCCCTCAACCAACCGAAACCCTCAAGGGAGTTAAGGTCATACTCCCAGAGAAACTCACTAGAAATATATTCACATGAAATCTATGTAACTTGTCAGGAATATGAATATGAAATGGGGCCTGTATCAATCCTTTAAGCCCCTGTTCAGTGTTGAAGTTATGCCTTTCCTCCAGGGTCAACATGTTAGAGTTGGAAAACAGACAACTCCAGGAAAGAACCCTCAAGTTGTCCAATCAGGTCGGGGCACTGGAGCGCACCCTGAGGAACGTCCAATCATTCTGCAGCCTGGAGGTACAGAACCAATCAGGCGTGGTCCCTGCCAAGGTCTTGGAGTTTGTCATTAACTAGAAATGCTACATGCTTATTTTTATTTGCTTCTCCTAGGATGTGAAGAAAATGTACAATTCAGAAAGTCTTCTTAATGACAGTACCTTGCCTGTATCAACCATAAGGTAACACTTTATTTTAACGATTCAAAAGTTACTTGTTTTGGAAACGCGTTGAGATTGTAAATAAAATGTTGTTTTCTGTTCTGCAGCTAATGTTGCTAAACTGTTGTGTGCTATCAGGATGATCTTCTGATGCTATTGTGTTTGACCCAGTCTCGTCCCTGCTTGAACGTAGTTGGATATATATATATATTTTTTTATATATAGTTTTTAACCCTTTGACCTACCTGTCCTCAGTCTGACATCAGGTGCGTGTGATCCTCTGGGCATTCTGGATGCCATTTGTCGGATGAAGGCCAGCGAGCGCGTGGTGGAGGGCGCCCGCACCGCCTTCTCCGTACCCAGCTTTCAGCCCTCGGAGCTGGGATACCTGAACCTCACCTCCCCCTTGGCCCCTCTGGAGCCCAAAGACCCAGAGGACAGCCTCAGTGCAGGAGATGAGCAGGTATGACAGCGGGGTGGACCAGGGGGGGGAGTCATTCATCTGAATAGCTGTACTCGCCATCACGACAGTGGACAAGTGACCTTGGGAAATTGAACCTTGTGATTCAGCGCCGTGAATCCTAAGATTTGAGATGGAGTTGGAAAGACTACAAACAAAAGAAATGAAATGCAAGAATTACACGTTGAAGAGGGAACGTATCTTGCTGTAATCTACCTATATTGTTGGCCATGACTAGACGCTAAGGGTGACTGTATACGCCCCAGGGCGCACTAGCAAATAAGCGTATTTTTCGGTTGGTGCTTAAGGTAATCGACCAATCTTACTTCATTATGAAATGGATAGCCATAAGGTGACAGTATGAGCTAGGCAATAACACTACAACAGAGAGAACATCTGTGATGGAGAGAGCTCAACATGTTACGGTCTTGGTATGTGTTTTGCATCAAGAGGTGTATATATATACAGCATTCTGCAGCAGATCACTTCATCCCTGTGGGAAATATTAAAAAAAACAGGTATTGGACAAAGGGCCGGGAGAATTGCAAAAGCGATCCTTGCAGATATACACAACGCTGTGGTGGTTTGCTATGGAGGCCTGTCTTAAAGTACGTCTAGATGTGAGTAAGTGTTGTCCAGTTGGATGAGCGATTTCTCGTATTTAAATGTTCCTTCTCAAGACAAAGGGTTATGTTAAGACAGTGTGACAACTGGTAAGGACATCACAATCTAAATGCTGGTGTATCTATGATGTCAAACTAATGGGACAATCCACATCTGAAAGGTCTGTTCGAAGCACTTTTATTGTGTTCTCTTAAAGCAGGGGTGTCCAGCTCCGGCCCTCGAGGGCCCAGCTGTCCTGAAGGTTCTCCATGTTTCTCTGCTCCAGCACACCTGATTCTAATGAATGGGTTGTTGTTGAAAACCTTCAGGACAGCTGGGTCCTCTCGGACCAGGGTCTGACACCCCTGTCTTAAAGTGTTCTGAGAACGCCACTGAGAAATGACACCTTTTGCAGTCCAATATTGGCGATTTATTTTCTGTGAAAAACAAAAGCCTTAGGAATGATGTTTTACGGTACGGTCTGGTATTGAACTCACTCATTTGATATGTATCTGTTTACGATGTTCGGAAACACGGTCATCATTAAATGAAATGTTATTTTAGGTGGTGTTAGAGCGATAATTGAGTGTATTGTATGGTACAAAAGATTTGAAAACCGAATTCAAACTATTTACTATTTTCCTACAAAACTACACTTGTCCTTAAACACTTTTCAATCATAATGACTGACTTCTAAGCTGGTCTATGAACATTTATTTTCTAGATCTACTTTAAATAACTAGCTAACCTATTGTACGATGAAATCTGGCTGTTGAGATAAGAGAATTTGTTATTTTTCATGGTGTTTATATGTATTACGCCAGCTGAAGTATATTACAGCATGCACTTGGCAAATGTTTTTTGAATACACTTCATTGAAATACATGTTACATTCAGGTACAGTATATATTTTTTACCTTTAGTTGTAATCTGCTTTGCTGAGTCAATGAAATTACTGACACCGACAATGTATCTTTTATACAATTTTGCCTGTAGGTCTGAATCTACTCCCACTGTAAACCAAGTGCAGATGCTTCAAATCACTGTAGCCTTTAGATATCGGACAAAGAATAGTGACCTTGTAGTTGATTTCGTTAGGTGCATCTTGGAAACCCATACTTTGTCTTCATCGTGCCTGTAATGATGAAGTTCATAACTTTGTCTTGCTGCTAAGCTTGAGGGTGAGTTACAATAATAATCAACAATACTTGCCACTGTTTTAAGACTTGCATGTCATGAATTAGCCTATAACCAGCGTCCATGTAAATTAAATATTTTGTAAAACACAAAGCTTATTTTGACAAATAAATGTTATTTTAAACTGTATTTGCATTCTTATTTAATAGGAAAATTAAATTCGAAAACATATGAAATATTTGGGGTATTTGAATGGAGGCTCCATACGGTGTCTGCTTTGCCTTGATTTGACAGAGCAACTCAACAACTGTCAATTGTGTTTATAACAGTCTGTTTATTAAACAAGGTAAAGATACAAAGCTTTTTTTAACATTGATATTCTTAGTTTTACTTCTCAGTCTTGTTTGTGCATATGAAGTTGTCTGGAAACTTTATATGAAACCACACTGCAAGACGGGGAAAAAGTGTAATATATGTACAGATAGTATCTTTTCATAGAGAACATGGGTTAACAGTTAATATACAGATTACAGTTTTGATATTCCATGCGAAAAAAAAAAATGTTTACAAGACTTAATACTGCAGAACACAATACAGGGTATGGAAATTGAATGGTTGTTCTATGATAAAATAGTTAAGGCTTTAAGTAAATAACTGATATAAAACATGAATATTAATAACGAATTATCAATATACGGGTAACTGAAAAAAAAAATCATTACAGTAAGTTCTTACATAAACATACCTGTACAAAATATGAAAGAACAGTATGGAAAAAAAATGGTTTTATAATGAGTATCATGTTTTACAGTGAAGCAACATGTACATTTCCCCATTCTCTCAAAAGAGAGGAAATTGAAGAGGCAGGGTCTGTTGTTGGCATAAATGTTTGTTTTCAGGCCAGTGGCTTGAGTTATACTTTTCTGAAAACATACTACATTTATTGGTAGCTGTAGCTACACTATTTATAGGTATTTTACATGTCAGTTCCATCTTAAATAAATGTCTAGTCTTAGCACCTTTTCTTAAAATACTCTGAATAATACAGAGTTCTAGTACCACCCAGAGTAACAAGAGGGTAAAGTTACAGTAAAAGTACATTAAACAATACTGTATATAGCGTGAGGAAAGTAAAATTGTAGTTGAACGTAAAAGAAACACCACCACATCAACTTATAGTATGCTAAATCAGCATCAGAACTGACTTATACTGCATTAGCTTGCACTTGCAAACCATTAAGGATTCTTTTGTTTTGTTGGGTGTTTTTTTTTTACACTGGAACAACTTGTGTCGAAGGAACTGGGGACAGATGCACAAGTAGCAGGTCACCTTTTGGTCCGACTGTGCAAACAATTAAAATTTAGTTTTTTTTAAATTCATCGACCGTCATCAATGAAGCAGCTTCTGGTTCAACTAGCTGAGGTATAGCTTTGACTTGACATGGTACTATGATTTAAAATAAAGTAGAAACGTAAAATTGTGGGACTACAGAAAATAGATCAATACAAGTACAGTATATGTGAGCCTGATTACAAATGCTACAGTATATATTTCTAATATTCAGAGTAGAAATGAATGAATAATACTCATAAAACATGCAAGCCACAACACTGGATTTCTCTGTCGCAGTCGTCACAACTCTGAATAATGACTGTCAACCAGATTCACTGTGAGGACTTGACTTATCTCGATCACACTGAAGTATCGCGGTGCACCGTTCTCCGTAAAAGCCAAATACCCCTGAACTGCTTTTTTTTTGGTTGTTTACGGTTATCTCATCAGGCAGGAAACTCAAAGTGATCATGACATTAGCAACATGCTCATCAGGAGGTTTTAGTGAAAGCCTTCTAAGAGCTGGGTCAAGTACCTCTCGAGGCTTGAATTGTATTTTTCCGGTTAGCTTGCTTTCAAATTCCATTAGCAGTTGACAGCTTCAAGATGGACTCCCATGGCTAATCGAATCTGATTACGTGATGATTCTTGATTCAGACTTCATTCAAAGTACGGTGACTGATTATTGGACTGGTCCACTCGTTTAACGTCAGGGATTCAAACAAGTTAACCCAAATATTTGACAATATTTGCAAATGATAACTGACCCAAGTGTGATTCTTATCAATAAAAGCTATATTGCTATGAAAAGTGAGAACTGGTCCTTGATTTTTTTTTAAAATGAATTCCATATGTGCCTGTGCACTTGAGTTGGTGTAGCTTAATTGATAACTTATCAATATCTAAAAAAAACGTACAATCATATAAAATAATTATGCATTTAATTCATGTGTCTCAATGATTATACGTATGACCCTGTAAACGTATACAAATAAGTAAAACGAAGAAAGCGCAAAAAAAAGAAGTTTCAATTCGACACAGTCATTACTCTTAGCTGCCTCAAGCAATGCCTTTGCTTTTCCATCCTAAAAGATTGAAACAATTTAAGCCAAAACAATAAGGCCTGAAAGTGCTTTAAAGATTATCTTTGGATGTCTCTAGAATACACCCAGAAAACATGGATTTCTCTATTCCTTATTAGGGCAAATATCGTCTGGTACATTTTGGAAACCCATTTAATGGAAGAAAAAATGGCAGTTCGAGGGACCAATGCATGACAGCCAACATAATGCCTAAGTCAGTGCTTATTACATCCAACACAAGCCTGTAATAGCCGTCCGTTCCTTCAGACACATTCTACAGTTACATTTGAAAAGATTCGCACCTCACACTCACCCTCCCCTCCCTCCCTCCTGCCCCCCCTACAGTCTGAATCAAATGGAACTTACTGAAAGCTTATGTCAGGTGTGGTTTGGTGCTTAAGTAGGCCTTATGTAGACGGACTTCTGTGCAGACCCTCCCCCCCTGAACTACAGCCGTACATAGAAAAGGAATCCAACGTAATGCCTGTGGCGCTCAGATGAGGGAGATGCGTATGGGAATATTAGGAGACTCAGTCCGCTGGGGTGATTGATGGCTGGCAAGGTGCTCCACCACAGTGTGTTTGGACATGTGCTTCATAAGGTACGTCTCCTGGAAAGATCCGGTTTAGAAAGAAAACCGTTACTCCAAGTAGGAAGCTATTTGGCGCCATTGCCAGTTTACAAACTGGGATTAACTACGAACAGCATTTATGTTGCGTATTTACATTTTTATTCCTCCAGCACATGCTTTGAACCAATGCGACTTACAAACACTGCATATACAGTAGATGGTACGGCAGGAAGTCAAGGATTAAGAAGTCAGGTTAGTTCAAACTACATTTCGGCGATTTGACTTAAGGAATAGCCAGCTTTTAACCAACCGGCCTGAGCTGGTAGACGTGGGGCAACCATACCAAACGTGCAGGTGCATCAGAGACGGACGGTACTCACTGAGGTGTAGGCGCGGCCACACATGCTACAACAGTAGGCCTTGGCGTTTTTGATGGCGTGCGCTGATAGGTGGATCTGCAACGAGGCGGAGTCTGAGTAGGCACGGTAACAGTTGGGACATTTGTAGGGTTTGTCTTTGTTGTGCTGCCTTTGATGAGACTGGAACAGAAAACACAGCTGGTAAGGAACAGTCCATATAGCAGGGGTGTCCAACTCCGGTCCTCGAGGGCCGCTGTCCTGAAGGTTTTCCATGTTTCCCTGCTCCGGCACACCTGATTCTAATGAAGGGTCGTAATCAGGCTTCCACAGAGCTTGATACCCCATCCATTAGAATCAGGGAGCAGGGAAACATCGAAAACTTTCAAAACAGCGGCCCTCGAGGACCGGAGTTAGACACCCTTGATGAACAGCATACGATATATTAGTAGTATTTATATCTGAGGTCGTAAGATTCTGAAGCTCAGTACGTTCATGTATAGGAGAGACTTCATGATCTCCAGTCAAATGCTCCACCACTGAGCTATACCGAATCATAGCACTGGAATAGCACTGACCTGAAGGTTAGAGAGCTGGGTAAAGGCTTTTTCACATCCAGGATGAGCACATTTATACGGTCTGTCACCAGTGTGGATTCTACAACATGGGGACAAGAAGGACGGTGAGTTGTAACGGGAGGCGAAAATGGACCGTCACGTACCAACGCGTCAAACGTGCGCGAATGACCCACGTCCTCACTAACCTGGTGTGCTGCTGCAGGTGAGACAGCTGGCGGAAGGAGTTCTCACAGTATGAGCAGTGATAGGGCTTGATGCCCAGGTGGATCCGCAGGTGCTGGGCCAGGTAGGAGGCGTTGGCAAAGGACTTGGAGCAGTGGGGACATTTGTGAGGCTTGGCTTCCGTGTGAGACTTGGAGTGGATCTGCATCTCGGACTTGGTGAAGAAGGTGAGCGGGCACACTTTGCATCTGGGTGGAGGGATACGCAGAGAAGGTGAGCGGGCACACTTTGCATCTGGGTGGAGGGATACGCATAGAAGGTGAGCGGGCACACTTTGCATCGGGGTGGAGGGATACGCACAGGTGATTGTAACACACTGTACAGGGAGCCTTGTTTACACTGCTTTTAACCTTAAAACCAGATTTGGAGCACGATGGCTGTAATGAATAAGTATGAATTCCATAGTGTATGTATGCATTGTGTTACAAATTACGTTTCAAGACAGGAAAGGTATCTTTTGTCATACAGTAAAGGAACAAGTAGTCCTCCAAAACACCTTTCACTGCAAGGCATCTTCACCTGTATGTTTTCCCCTCTTTTGGGGCGACTGTTATACAGCCCTGGTCGGCTCCAGAGGCTAGGATGGGGTAGGGCACCACCAGTAAAGGGCCGGAGGGGTTCTCCGCCTTGATCTTCTTCCGTCCTCGAGGAGCCTTAGGCGGGGGTCCCAGGAGGCCTGCCAAGCCTCCGGCCTTCATGTGCTCCATGCCTGGTCCGCTGGCCAACCCTGATATGATGTTGATAGACTGGGCGCCTCCGAGGCGATTTTGGCTGCTGGAGGTAGGGGTGGTGGGAGTGAGGGCCTCCGATGTACTGTGACCGTCCGCCCGCGACGACTGGTTTAGACCTGCGGCAGGCAGGCAGGGAGGGAGGGGGGGGGGAGGGGGGCAAGGCACACACACTTTCACTGTCAGAAGCCCAGCAGAACAAGCTTGGGAAAGGAGCCATAAGTGCAGCGTTTGTGAGGGGTCGGCCCGTTTGGACGGCGCTGCGTGTGGGAGGAGGCGTGGGGACTTTACCTGCGCGGTGATTGATTCTAGAGGGCTGCTCCACGATCTGCCGCATGTGCCAGTCCTCCCACAGGCCCTTGGCTTTCACGGTGGATTTGTCATCCATGTTAACGTCTGCGGCGCCAGGAGAGGGGAAAAAAAAAAGAGAAGACGGATCGTTTGATCGATCGGGGGAAGAGCACGGGGGGGGGGGGGGGGGAGACATCTGACGAGAGAATCTGATTGAATTGACATTGTAGAAAAACAAACAAGCTTAGGGGTGCTTCTCGACAGTACCTGACACAGAGCTGGAAGCCGGGCGGGCATGTAGGGCGATGTCGGGCTGGGCAGAGCCCTGCTGATGGTGCCCAGGAACCTGCTGGGACTTGGGCATGGGCATGCTGTGCTGCCCGCCATCCGAGGGCGAGGAGGGCACCAGGAGGGACTGCTGGGAGGGAGCAGAGGTGGGAGGCAGGTGTAGAGGTCGTATCTTCTCAGCCATCAGCTGCTCCTTGATCTTGTTGATGAGCACCAGGTTATCCAGCTGAAAGGGTTAACAGGTCATGCTCTACAGAAAACGGACGCCTGGCGTGAACATTGTGGCGTCGGTTACAGGTCCGACCTACGATCCACTAGTGCGATGAAGAGTCCTTTTTTACTGCTATTTTGATCATTTTGTCAGATCGTTGTTTATTTGCTTTAAATCTAAATATGTTCTTGTCGTTGGTTAATATTGTATTACTTGTTGGATTATACAACAATAAAGTAAGAACTATTTGAAGTTCAGCACAAAAGAAATGTGTTAAATGGATCATAGTATAAATGTTGTGTTACTGGCATACAGTGATCAGGCGGGACAGATGTACTGACACATGGACACAAGATCACAACAACAAAAAAGACGTGGTTTGTTTACGTAGGTTTGGGCAACCTGACCATCGTAATGTGGAACTGCGGGTTTAGTGTTAAAATAGTCTTACCTGAGCAGGCATGGAGGGCGGTGGAGGCCAGAAATATGGGTTGTTGAATCGAGGCTCAGCCATCCTGAGACAGAAATAGTACGATAACAAGCATAAATATTATTTTTATTTATACACATATAATAACGATATCTTTGAAAAAAGCCAACGGTTTTAAGGACAGGCCTATAGGTGTCTGAGGTGCAGATATTAGTTTGTCAAGAAAATTATAATTGCGAGACTTTCATCAATGTTTCACATCTTAAGGACGTTACATTTATAATACTTCTTTCTACTATTTCATCCCGGTAGTCTGTTAAGTTTCCACCGCTAATCCTCTTCTACTGTATTACAGTGTGATATATCACACATGACGTACCGAGACACTTGAAAATCGTGGTTTTTTTCCCTTTTCCTGAAATTTGCGTATTCAAACATATATCGAAATATGTTTAAATAAGAAGAAATCAATGATTTTAATATTGTCATATGGTCAGAATATTCCGTGGTTCAACAAAACTAAATAGCGTGCAAACTTTTCTATTCTGGTAGCCTACACGTAAAGACAGATGCTTCGCGTCGTCTGTGGATCTCAGTAATGCACAATTTGGCGTTGCGATTCTCCCGGAGCGACTCAGACATTCTCAGACAGTTTTGTTAAAACATTTCCAGACAAAAGAGAAACAAAAATGGCAGCCTGAGTTATTTTTATAAGGCGGGACGCCATATTCTGCAGACCCCAAAAATTGGGATCATCTGTTAGTCTTGACAAAGAGGCCGAACGTGACACTAAGGTGTGTTTATTATGTCAAAAGCATGAATGATTGTTTACGCCGAATTGCAGGTTTGAATAGCCCGGCCTCCCACCTCTAAAAAAAACACGGACACTTCCTACAACAACCATGCCCTGCAAAATTGCACGGAAATAGGTAAGATGCATGCTGCACCTCAATGTTAATGATAATATAATTTCATTGAAAATATAATGGCACAGTGTAACCAATTTGTTTCAAATCCTCCGAGAGACGATGCTCGTTGCGGCCAAGATACGTCCACTTTTGATGTATTTTTAAAATTCTGCAACTTTTATGACGAACCAAGGGTTAGAAACTCACATTTCTGCATAATGCACGCTTTTGCTGACAGCCTATTCACTACAGTATTGCACATATATGGAAACACCAAAAATAACAGAATCCATACCTGCTGTTCCGGTCGCAGATTTTAGTCTAGCGAGTAAAGCTAGCTTTATAATAAAAGCTTGATGTTCTTTCTGCCTGCCTCCAATCGGTTCAGCGCTTCCGGGTCGTTTTGTTCACTTCTGGGTGCTGCAGACAGTCGTATTGGGTCATTTTTGACATTATAACATCCGAGAACGTGTCTTGTGATAATGTAATAAATGCGCATCCTATGATACATTATTGGTTCATTAGCTCTTAGTCGTGGATAAGGTGACGGGCATTCAATTATAATAGCCAACCTACTCTTTTACCACAACTTATAATGGCTTTATTAAGCCTGACAGTTATTTATAAACACACAAACATGCAATAGTAACACAAACTGTCCGATTCAATTATGGTCTTATCATGGTTTTCACAGCTGGCCAGATGTGGATTATTTATGAACTAAATCACTAATGACCGTTTGTTGTCAACATTTTTTTTTTCTATCTTTCCTTTTTTTGTCGTATATTTTCGGGGTATTCTTTATACTTCGGAAAGCGCGTAATATGTCTCGCCATTGTTGCTCTCATACGTCCGTTTCTCAGTCAAGAGAAATGTACATGATCATATGCCGGCAGTCAGCAGTTCACGAGAAGCACCTTGCTTACGTATCATCCGTCTATCCATCACAGCCACCAATAGAAAAGGCATTAAATGGAGTGTTTATAATGTCACTGTTTCCTGTTGAACATCACTTCTTCGAATTTCTGAACGAGCCCTCATTACTCACTTTCTGCCAACACAGTAATGTTTTAATACAAACTCAGATCATATTTATTTAAAAACATGATTTATGTCAGTTTAAGATCCCACAGGTGTTTTGGCTTTATGACCTTTACAAGTATTTTTGTTTAAAGCAAGTGACTAAGAATGTTGCTTTCACCGGTGAGTGTATACGTTTCTTTTCCTGAATGTAACGGTGGTATTTTTCTTCTGTTGATCCAAATCTTTGAACATGTAAATGTATTATGTTATCGCTTAGCCTATTAGGCATCCATGGCGCTTCAATACGAGTTACACTAGAGGTGTACTGAATGCTTTGCAGTGAATTAATTTAGTTACAAGATGGCATGCTGCGCTAAATTCATCTATGTGACAGTTTTCGTCTATTTCCAGGTTGTTGTATTGATGCTGGCTCACTCTGCTTTGAGCTTGTTGCCAGGTCATAACAGCTGTTCGAATTCTTGTCTAGCAGGTAAGACGCAGAGTAATACGACCACCAGCATTAATCCTTTCTTCTCTCCACAATTATAGCAGATAGGTCAACCATAACATAATCATCTTTAGTTGAATTTTCTTTATTATTCTATACACTTTTTATGATTTATTTAGTCAACTTCAAATATGTCTTTTTTGGAGGGGGCGGGAGGCTCATCTTTATGTATCAGACAATATCGTAATTTCACAGTTTTTCCATTGAAGGTTTTTATGCCCATGAAGTCTGCTCTGAAAAACCTAACCTAACCCAAACCTACAAATGCAAAAGATGCCCTGAAGATTCATTCACTGAATTACCAAACACAGCAAAGCATTGTCAACGTTGTAGCACATGTCAAGAAAGTAAGTGTAACTTTTGACTGTTTTTACAGTTCGATTTAAAGGCTAGATGCTGTGACTGGACTGCAGTCAGAATAGTGCGTCATAGGGGGGCCTGTTAGTTAGGTGTTTCCTTGTGGCATACACTTGAGATGGATTTAAACTAAAGCAAAACTTTGTTCAATTCTTTTTGTTTTTTACAGATCAGGAGGAAACACAGGCCTGTGTACATGACAGAAATACGCAGTGTGTTTGCCTTAAGGGATATTATCAGGAGACACAATACAGTGGTCTGTGTAAACCATGTGTAAAGTGAGTAGTAAACCGTGTCTTCGGCAAGTATAAAGAAGGGTCTTGTTGTGAAGAGGGCTTTTACTAAGATGAAGGGAAGGCTTTCCTGGTTTGCAAGACATACGAAACCTCACCAGATGACAACTTAATCTCTACAAATATATTGTATAATCAGATACTGCTCAAGGATCTATCTGACTGTCGATCTAACTGATCTATGTCAGCCATACTCTACATGGCATTTTCTCAATTACAAGAATCTTCTGATGCTATAACAGATTTCACAGCAAAATTGTTTATTTTCCACCACATTATATAGAAGCACAATTCAAGTGTGAGCACTGACCACTGTTGTATCACAGTGACTTTCAATTTAGTTTGAATGAATAAAACACATTCAGTTATCTGAAATAGTATGCCACATTACACAAATCACCAAACTTTCCTTTGTTGATGAAATACAAACTTGAAACTAAAAGATGCACATTTGAACTAATGCCCCCAAAAACATGAAGCATGAATTGAGGTTAATAGGTTGATGGCTTCCTTTCAGTACGAGAATTTCTAAGACGTCATCTAATCTTCCGCCGCTGTTCTTAGCTTCTCTGATTGTCTCGCTGTTTATGGTTTAGACACTTTACAGTATAGACACTAACCTCCTCAGTAATACTTTACCGCATATTGAAATATACCGTACTTAAAACATACAGTACCAGTATACCAGTATTCTTACAAATAGATTTAAATGGTGTTTGCCGTGTGTGTTTGTGTATGTGTGTGTATGTAGCTGCTGTCAGTCACTTTTTACAGTTTCATTTAAAGCCTATTCTAACATAATTATGACGCGTCACTTTAAATTTGTATTCTTTTCACCATTTGCGTATCCAAAGTATCGTGTTCCGCGAATCCCGTTTTTGCTCCTTCACCATCCTTCCTTTTGTTCCGCCTGTGTTGCAGTGACTGTAAGGGGCATGATCACTGCATGGCCAGATGCCCTACTGTGACCGTCACCACCACCACCTTTCAAGCCCCAAAAGAAAACTCAAGCGTTGTCCAAACACCAAACAAGAACCGAACTGAAGGTTTGTGTCGGTCCCCTCTCTCGTCTCCCTAACGCTAACCCCCACGGAGACACATGTGTGTATCAGTAACTCTCTCGTCTCCCTAACGCTAACCCCCACGGAGACACATGTGTGTATCAGTAACTCTGGCTGGCGAAGGAGACGTACATTTAGTGCAGGTTGCGTGGATGGGATTGTTTGTTTTCATTGTCATTGAAGATTTATAAACACATCTCTCCTTTTGTTTGGGAGAATCCCTCGAACGTCTTTGGTGTCTTTTGAAAATGTATCGTGTATGAAGCTCTCCATCCTGAAGGTTTAGTGACGGTCTCAGCGACTGTTCAGTTAATATCTCTTGAGTCTTTGAAGGACCCCCTCCCCCCCCCCAAAAAAAAAGTCAAAAAACACAACTGTACTTGTCACAAATGACAGAAACACTTGAAGCTTGAATTTCAACTCTTCTTCATCGGCAGAAAACGGTTTCTCTGTGACGATTCTCCTGATCGTTCTGTTGACGTCGTCCATCATTTTCATCCTGACTTGTACGTGGATCTGCCTCACTACCTCAAGGAAAGTTTGTCTGATAAGGAAGAAGGACTTGGAGTTACCATGCAAGGACCCCCAACTCAAAGGTATTTGTAACATACAGTGGCTTTGCGCCTGTGGTGTTTTAAACGTCTGCTTACAGGGAAACGGATGAATGTCCACTTTTAACTTGATTGATTGTTATTTACTAAGTAATATCTGTTCTAATGACAGCAGGAAACCCCAAGATAACATCCGTGTCTATCTTTCAAGCAGACCAGACATCTTGTTCTCTAAGGGCTTCAACAGTGAGTGTTCACTTTCATCATACTTTTACTTCCTTTGGATAAGAATCTGTGTGAGTCACTGATGAGAGATGCTGAGATGCTGAAAGAGTACATGCGCGATGGTGGAAAAGGGTAGATAGATCAAGGCTTTCCTTACCATCTGTCCTAATGTGGTGTGGTGGGTGTTGTGTGGTGTGGTGTGCTACAACGCTAAAGTTATATAGATGCCCTCCATACTTTCGAAATGTCAGTCGTGTTGTCTGTCAGTGTATCACACAGAGACAACTGTGTCAATGTCATATGCTATAGAGTTGGTTTTTGGACATGCAATACTGAATCATATTGTCCCCCCCCCACTATGCCTTCATTACAGACTCACTCTGAGGCAGAACATGTCATCCATGTGACACCCTTGCTGCCTAATCTACAAGCAGGAAGTAAGTCCAAAGTGTACACATGTTTCTATAGTTCAGGAACTGATTTGATTGGCTCGAAAACACTGCTCCTCAGCCCGTCTGTCCTCTGATGAACCACCTTGATGTCAAACCCATAAGAAGTAGTGCTGGAGAACAAAATACTTTGTTCCTATGATGTGATATGTTCAAGTTGCTGCACTATACATAATGCATATACATAATTGCATTAAGCTTCTATATTTTCAGCAGTACCCCATTATGTTTCCAACGTCCAACTTCCGAATCACAGCAGCATCTTCGCCAGCGCAATTCTCCGTTTGTCTGGCTAATAAAGTGCTGTCTGAGCCAATAGCTGACCAGCAGAGTGGTCACATGTTCATCCGATCTGCATCAGTCTCAGACCCATCGGCTCCTAGTCTAAAGAATTTTGACCTTCGTTTGGTACCGTGACCATGTGGGGAGGTTCAACAAGTTTGTTGTTGGAGCCAGAAATCTTGCTTGAACTTTTCTCCTTCAAACAGACTGCTATCAAAGAGACGTACATGTAAGGTTTAAACCACATAAGAGATTACATTTTTTGGATGTAATTATATGGCGAATTAGAGAACATTCGCTCGCCTTATACAAAACAACTCCAAAACCAAATCTGTTCGAAAAAGCCCCTGTGTTCTCTTGCCTAGAACAAACTGGTTTGTGGTGCGGTTTGGTAAATCCTTTGATGTGGCGAGCTACTGAGAAATAGCAACGCTCTTTCCATTTCACTCAGTCAGTGCATCACTCATCTGTGATCAGTCATGTCAGGGACAGGGAAAGTGGAGGGCCCATTCTGATGGGAATCGCCCAAGAACTTCTACGACGGAGAAAATCAAATAAGCGAAAAGAGTTTCTCCAGTCCTGCGTTTGAACACGTGCTTTATCGTTTTTGTAAACTTTGCTAAATTTCATACATCCGTTCCAGGGAGTGTGAAACACACAACCAGGCAAAAACACCCACACATCACCTGATAAGACCTGAAGACATATCTGTGTCAGTGAGGAAGCGGTGCATATGGAGGAAAACAGTTTTCTCCTCTTTTCTAAGGTTGGCTAGATTTTTGACAGTGACACCAGACTTTCCATGTAAGTTTCCTTGTGAGGTTGTCACCCTCTGAAGCCTTCCCATTCTCATGCGTCATTTCCTGCGAACTTCTCTTCACGTAAAACTGAACCAACTTTAAAGTACCAGGGGGTTTTACACACATTTAACATTTACAAAATGTTAAGCCACAAGTCTCTTTGGTGCGAAGGCAGAAAGATGTGCAATCCAAACCACCAGACATGTAGTTCTGCTATTTCTTATCTCGACCAGACTGCATCAGGAACACTACCTTTCAAGTGCACTCCCTAAGACCAGGGGCACCAAGGTTTGACTTCTCCTGGTTGCCGAGCCGAACAACATTCTGTCTCCCTTAGTAGTCACCCTCTTGGCAGGATGCTTTTCTCTACTCTCAATCCCTTTCTCCCCTGTTGTCCACAGTCCCCAGGCAAGAGTCCCAACCCGACCGCATCCCAGCCACCGTCCTCTACGCCATCATAAAGGAAGTGCCGTTGCGTCGTTGGAAGGAGTTCCTGCGCTTGCTGGCGGTGCCCGAGCGCCAGCTGGAGCGTGTGGAGCTAGAGGCCTGCATGGTCACGGGCTCCCTGGAGAGGCAGTACCTGATGCTGCGGCTGTGGAGCCAGCGTCCGGCCGCTACCATGGAGGATGTGTACTCGGCCCTGCAGTACATGGAGCTGGGTGGGTGTGCCCAGCAACTGCAGAGCAGCCTGGACACTATGCAGTGGTGTACCGGGGCTGGACGGCTTGTCACCCAACCTGTGATGTCACCGCAGCTTCCCAGGACTAGGGAGATGTTGGCGGTGAACACCAAACTGTGATGGTGGAAGGTTTGAGGTAGTCCACGTTTGGTATAGTGTGGTAGGACTTTCTAACACATCGCCGTCAGTAATAAACGGTTCTGTGTCTACACAATGCAGTCTGGGCTCTCGTAGGAGTGACTATCAAATATATCGTACAGCATCGTGGGCCCAGCCTGTGACCAAGCAAAATGTGTGTACATCAATACGTACCTAAACATTCACTGTATTGAATTGCTAGATGCTTTAGATCCAACAATTAAACAAAGTGGTAGGACGAAGACACGTGCAGGAGGAGCATATGGGCGTGCGACTATTAATCACCTGGATGCGTGAACAGAGAGAGGGCTCAGCATGTAGTATAGGAGACAGAGAGAGCTCAGATGGAGAAAGGGACAGAATGAATTGGATGGGCGCGTGACATTTGGTTTTGAGAAGGGGGCATTTTCTATATAGCTCTTTTATAGAAATGTTTCTATAAATAATGAGGGGGTTGTGGGTGGGGTGGGGGGGGCTTTACCATGTTTCTATAATAGAGGGTCATCTCAAAGTGAAGGTGTTGGCCCTCATTAACAGTTGGAAGTCAGGAGACGATTGCCAGGGCAAGAGTCTCAGGTTCCAGATGAGAAGGTTGGAAAGAATTGTTGTTTATGATTCGAAAAGTTGAGTAACCTTTAATACTTTGCAGTTATGAACCTACAACCAATGCCATTACAGCTGCTGGAAAGCACTTATAATTGAGATATTTTCTAGAAGAAGCCTTGATTTGTTTCAAGTTATTTATTAGTAATGTTGACTCTATAACCTTTTGAACCAACGGTAAAGGACGATTGATTCTTTGAGATCTTGACCCAGTCTTTACAATGTAAATGGATCAAATTGCAACATAGAACCTCTGTGGCCATACAGGATGAACTGCTCTGTGAAATCATAAGTGTCATGTAGCCAGATAGACATACAATATATTTAGGCTCAACGTGGTCAAATGGAACATTTGAAAGCTTAGAAAGCTAACTATGCCAACTGAGTATGACAGTCACACCATTTCTCAACTACTACATTACATTGGCGTATGATAAAGGATTGTTCCATTAGTTTTATATTTAAATACTGGAGGACTGGTTATAATCATCTGTAACACACACACTCACACACAAACATTGATGCATATCACTGCATTCTTGCATAGACGTAAATTCAGCCTACGTCCTTTTTGTTTTTCCACACGTCAGTAAAAATTTGAGTCTTTATCATTGACAGGAAACCCAGAAACCGCATGTTGGGTTAGGAAGTATGCCAACACTAGTAGTAAGGTTATATTTATTTATTTCTGAAATGTTAAATCCCATTTTGATAGATTTTTGACTGTTTATAGTCATTTTCATAAATGTTAATAAGGATGGATGCATATGATCAGAAAACGTTAAATGTGTTGGTTGGGATATAATTTGAGCCCATTTAATGTCCAGGTTGCTACCTAGTTGTATTGCTTACCTCCCTGGTTGAATAAAATGTCCTTTATGAATGAAGTTTATTTTGTTAAATTATAACTCTGCTGTATCTATAAGATAGTGTATGAAGTGTAAATGAATGGTTCAGGACTAAATCACAGTGATGTCGTTAGGACTTAACGCCAAGTGGCGCTGATGTCACTAAAGTTTAAAGTGGTACTGCGCTACAGCAACAAAGATTCGTCGATTCTACATACTGAAAAATAACGGAAACTGGCTCAAATCGTGTCCTGGCCAGAACATTTGATGTCTCGTATCACCGTGAAATAAGGACAATATGAGAGTCAAAGAGTGGGGGGAAAGAGAAAATCGTACTATGTGGACACCCCCGACAGTGGTGTTCGTGGTCCAGTTGGACCTAGATGACGATTGGCTGAGCGATCACTCAAACCGGTTCACTCAAACCGGTTCTCCACGTGTGCTGGACCACAGTAGTGATGAGGCGATAGCGGCGGTTTGTGTCAGTGCCGCAAGATGGCAGTGGTAGTCAAAAATGTAGAGCTCAAGTTGTCGAAGAAATGTGCATTAATGCGGTGTTCTCATTGAGTCAAAGACTGCATTTATATCCTAACTGAAGTTTTAAGCCATAGCGTAGCCGCTTTTAATTCAGATCCAAATGTTTTACCACACCTAAAACAAGAACGCCTGTGAAGTTGTCCTTACTTTTAATACTTAGGCTATTGGCCACTTGTCTATTGTGTGGATAGTAGGGATAATGATACTATCATAGTATAATATATTTTTTACTTGTTTGTCTTCGTTGTTTTCGGTTTCATGCCTGTTTTTAAACTTGAGCTGAATGGGACGCGAGCTGAATGGGACGCGAGCGTTAGTAGTTTCCATGGTAACCAGACACATGCCCACGGGAACAACAGGCAGTGGGTCGCGCAAAAATAGTGAACAAAGATGTAAAGAAAGGAGCTCAAAAAACGCCGGCTGCAAGTGTCTAAGTCATTACAATCGTCCGGATCGGAGTCGCAAAACGGAACATTCTTGAATGCAAGCTTAAATGTAACCTTATTTTCTGACTTTGTAGCAAGTTACGCAGTATTGAATTACATTAATGGGGTCAGGGTTTTTAGTTCTTGTCTCTTGCTGTGGGCAGTTCTGTCAGGGCTGAGTCAAACGGTGAATCGGCTTGAAAAATATTGATGCTGTGCGTTTGTTCAATTTGCTTGGGCTACTTGGCTACTATTTCAAATATTGTAGGCATAGGCCTACGGCATACGTTGTTTTTATTTATTTATTTCAAGTCATCGGTAATCGAAGCTCTGCAAAGGAATGTATTGGGAACAAGGTTTTTCTAAACAGCTTTCCATCTTGTCAGATGTGACCCTTACAGTTGGTCTATTTGGTGATTCGTGAGGTGAAATATCGCCCTTGGTTTGTGTTTAACTAAGTTTAAAACGACATGTTTCTCAGTAAGAAACACAAGTACGGAATTGTTACTTCTTTTGTATAACATACTAGCCAACACTTTGCAGGATAAGGCATTGTAAATAGTATTTTAAATGTTTGTTGATTAAGTTAAGAGATTTGGAAGACTAAATTAAGAAAAATAGGTGTAGCCTGGCTCTCAGTCTCTGTTAACTGTAATATGGAGTATACCTGTTCAGTAGGAAACAGCTGTTGAGTAAAGAGCAGCCTGACCATGACAGACCAACCAAAACCTGGGACTGGAGTTGCAGTCATGTGCAGAGAAGGAGACCAACACCTGGAGGTTGGAGAGTTAGGGAGGGCCACCGCCCTATACACCACTGCCTTCAGGAACCATGCTGGCTCCACTGTGTCACACATGAGAGGCCTGGATAGGTCAAGACTATCTGGGGTTATTTCCACTTTGGAAGACTGGCTCGATGGACGTGGGGACGCCCAGGTTGCCATGGAGGGCCTCAACAAAGGTTTAGCCGCTGTATTCCTGTCCACGCTGAGCCCCAATAATTTATCCGCCTCGCTCTTCAAAATGGAGTCTGTCCTCAAAGGTGGCAGCCAGGGTTGCGAGGAGATTGTTTCGCGCTGCTCCGCTCTCCTGGCAGGAAAGAGAAACCCTCTCCCCGAAGGTGCCACTCGTGTCGTACTGGAGCTGACACAAGCCCTCGCTTGCCTCTTAGCTCACCCACACAATCCCAAAGGTCTCACTCTCTACCTCAAGGCTTTCAGAGAAAACAAACGGGAGGCGGTGAGACAGGTTAAAGGTCGACAGGCACAACATCTTCCCAAAATATTGACGGCGTTCTCTGAGCAAATTTCGCGCAAACGCCTGTCGGTATCTCCAGAAGTGAAGATTGCGAGCGGAGAAGCGGAGGTTGTTGGTTTGAATCTGGCGGACGCTTCTGACTTCCTGGAGTTCTTGGAGGAAGTTTTACCAGGTGACCCCAGAGTCCAGGAACTGGGAGCCACACAGTTCTTCTGGACGGGCAGGTTTGAAGAAAGCGCGGAAGCATTTACGGCCGTCCTGAACAGTCTGCCGCTGCAGAGGACGATCCGGTCACCGAGCGTAGCATCTAAGGGCGAGGCAGGCCAGGGTCTGTCGCCAGAGAGACGAGCCAGCGTCTTAACCAGCCGGGCAGCTGCCCTCTTCTCAGCAGGGGGTCGACCCGCAGAGGTGTGCAGGGACCTGGGGGAGGCCTTTGACGTGCACCCGGCCACAGCCAGGATGGTCTTCCAGAGACTGTTCGTCGACCAGGGCACAGGAGCAGCTGTCCGCGTTCAGCTCCGCCAGCAGGCGGAAAGAGGCTTGTCTGGCTACAAGGAGAACGTCATGGCCCGTCCCGACCTGCGTTCCATAGAGGGCGTGGAGTTGCTGGACCCGGTCGTAGCCCAGCTGCGAGCGCTGTGCCACCTTGAGTCCGACGGGGGCGCTAGAGAGCTAAGGGTGCGCCTGGCCGACTGCCTGCTGCTTCGAGGCGAACACAAAGAAGCTCTCTCCATCTGTAGCCAGCTGGCCTCCGCAGCACCGAGCCAGCAGAGCTACCAGAACACAGTCCAGGTGCTGCGAGGCTACGCCCGTCTTCTCTCGAATGACCACACGGGGGCGCTGGAAGACTTCCAGGCTGTGATCGAGCACAGCGCGCCCCATCCGTCCAGCTGCGTGCGGGCTCTGTGCGGCCGGGGTCTCCTGAGGATGACGGGCGGTCTGCACTACCTCACGGCGTTGGATTACGCCACGGCGAGCCGGCTTCAGCCCCAGGACACGGCGTTGACGGTGCGTTGTCTGGTGCCCTGGAACCGGCGAGGGCTGCTGTGCATGGTGTTACTAGAGCAGGGGAGAGCCATGCTGGAGGGGCGCGTGGACCCCAGCGATGCTGCCACAGAACCCCAAGCCAAGCAGCAAGGGATTCAGCCAGCCACCCTTCAGAGGGTGGACAGCCACAGGGAGGGGTAAGGTCATGGAGTCAGTTACAAGGGGGCCTTCAACACTAACTCTCAGGGCCCAGTAACAGGTTTGAGATGTTTCCCTGCTCCAGGACAACTGATTCAAACGAAGAGGTTGTTATGAAGTTAGGATCGACACATTAACGGGTCTGTCATTTGAAACGGGTGCGTTGGAGCAGAGAAACATCTAGTGCGTGTGTGTGTGTGCGAGCGTGTATGTGTGCGCGTGTGTGTGTGTGTGTGTGCGTGCGTGCGTGTGTGTGTGTGCATGCATCAGCAGGACTCCCGTAGGGGTTCACTCTCTGGCCCAGCTGCTAATGGAGCTACAGCCGGGCTTGGCCGGGCCTCAGATCCTGGCTGCAGACGCCCTGTACCGGCTGGACCGCGTGGAGGAGGCACACCGCCTCCTGCTAGCCGTGGGACCCTCCTCTCCTCGGGCGTCTGTCCTGGCCCGCCTCGCCCTGCTCCAGCTGCATCGCGGCTTCCTCTACGACGCCAACCAGGTTCGTGGGCCAGCCACCGCCGTGCCATGACAGACATGCAGTTGCGGCTTTTCTGGGCGTGTGGTTGGTGTTTTCAGCGGGTGTTGGCTGGTGTAGATTTAGTCATGAAGAGGAAGTTGTGTGGTAGAGCGCGGCGCTCTTGTCTGGTTTTATATTGCAACACGTAGTTAACTTGAATTTCTACTCCAAGACATCATGACGTGTAGCAAATGACCTTGTAATATTTATTATGCAACAATGTGAGACATTACACATGTAGCTCTAACATCTTTAACCTCTCTCAGGTTTGCTTCTACGAGATGCTGAACCGTTCCTCCTGACTAACTGACTCCAAACTAAAACGTCTCTCTCTGTCCCGTTTCCTGTCCTCCAGCTGCTGAAGAAGCTCATCCAGTGTAGCGACACGAGCTGCCTGCGCCCCCTGCTGGTGGTGGCGACCCCGGAGGACCGCGCTCTGCTCCAGGACCACTGTTACTCCGCCTCCAAACGCATCCTAGACGGCCAGCGCCAGGACAGCACCCTAAGGGAGGCTGTGGCCTACCTCTCCATCGCTATCATGGCCTCAGGTGACTCACCAGTGGGAGTTCGCTTTGGTTTTCATGACAAGAACAACAATTGTGGAATAGGATGTTGTGTGGGACTGGTGGTCAGTGACACTATGTTACTATGGACAGCTCACTGTCCATAACAATAGCTTGAATTTGCACCTGAAATGAGTCACATGTTCTTTTTAACATCCTATTCAGATGTTGCCTATATGCGGCCTACGTGGTGCTCTTTTGACCTTTTAGTGACGATCTGATTGAGACTGGAGGGGAAAATACTACAAGTTTTGCTTGCACTAGAAAACGTCAGGCATCATTCACAGCTTGCATTGGTCTCATGAATCCATTGACTGAACTAAATGGTTCCATGTGTCCGTACTCATAAAAAGGTTTCTGCTTTCATTCGCAATCAATGGTTACATTTATTCCCTTGTTGTTCTGATTGCATCTGTAAGGTCAAATTAAGGTCAAGTGTTAATATATAAGGTGCATATTTGAAAACAGCTAGATAATGTAGATAATGTATACGTCATTGGGTGTCTTGTTGTAGGTGGTGAGGCAGCAGACGCTCTGCTGGAAAGAGCCAAGTGTTATGCCTTGTTGGGCCAACGCAAGACGGCCATCTTTGATTTCAGCGCCATTATCAGGGAGCACCCTGACAATGTCCACGCTCTGTGTGGCAGAGCCTTCACCTACCTCACGCTTAACCAGCAGAAGGTAACGACTCAGCCAGGCGCACTTCCATTCTACATCATCCAGGTCAGCCCTTTAAGCAAGTCGAGCCGGTTATGTCAATTATTCGCTCAATTTGACCGATTTTTTTCCTTTGAACTTCCCTTCCTTGTCTAGGAGTGTACGGACGACGTACTGGCTGCTCTGCAGATAAGCACTGACGCAGTCACGAAAGACATCCTGTCGCTCAAGGACAAGGCGAGGAAGCTCGTCTGCGATTGGCTGCAGCAGTACTGCCGGACCAATCTAATGGAGATCCTGGCCGTGAGGGCGGTCCCCTGCCAGGAAGAGCAGCTCAGGGAGGCGTTTCTGATTGGAGGAGCCCTGATGAAGACAGACTGCAGAGACCCCAGATGGCACCTGCTCTATGTGGACATCCTCCTCGCCAACGGTAGGATAAGTTCTAGCTAGACGTCGAGCTAGGCCTTGAGAAGGACTCTTGTTAATGAATCAATGAAAGTGGAGTAAAAAGGATGTTATCGTGCTTTGGAAACAAGAACATTGTGGTAGTGATTATTTGGTGTGTTTACTTGATTACTGATCATCGTTTTGGTGAAAGGAGTCTGAAAAAAGGGTATAGTGTTAAGTTCTCTGTTTCCATGCGTGTGTTACTCTCTGTATGTGTGTGCGTGTCTCTTGTGTTCGTGTGTTTGTATTGTGTCTTGTGTGTTTGTATGTGCGTGTCTGTGCGTGTGTGTGTGCGTGCATGTGTGTGTGTCTCGTGTGTTTGTATGTGTGTGCATGTGTGTGTGTGTGTGTCTCTCGTGTGTTTGTATCTGTGTGTGTGTGTATCTCTCGTGTGTTTGTATGTGCGTGTGTGTGAGCGCATGTGTGTGTGTGTGTCTCTCTCTCGTGTGTTTGTATGTGCGTGTGTGTGTGAGTGTATCTCGTGTGTTTGCATGTGCGTGTGTGTGTGAGACAGGTAATCTTAAGGCTGCTGAGGCCCACCTGACCCAGGTGTTTGGTCGGGAGCCCAGGGAGGCTGCGGCCCAGGCCAGGGTAGGCGTGGTGGACGCCTGGCAGGAGAACTACCGCTTGGCTGCCCTCGGACTCAGCACCCTAGCTGAGAGGGACAGCTCCTCTCTGGACTTCCTCCTCGCCCTGGTCCCTCCCTCCCACAAGAAACGGATGGCTCAGGTGAGATGGTTGGCCTCAAGTCTGTCCATTCACATGGTTTCACAATACAATAGCAACTATTTAAAAACATGTATTCACCGTGTCTAAAAATCATTAACTTTAAATACTTCAGACAAAAACAGGTTCATGATGATTCAGGAATCAAATGTAAAACCACACTGTCTGAACCACCCATCTGTGTGTAATCTCACAGGCGGCCGCCCAGGAAGCCAGCAGTGTGTCATCGCACGGTCACTGGGACAAGGCCCTGTCTCTCCTCACCGTTGCGGTCCGGGCCATGGGCGAGTCTAGACTGCAGTACCTCCGCCAGCGAGCCGCGTGCCTGGCCAAGCTGGGCCTGCACGAGCGGGCCGTCGACGACCTGGACCGGGTCATCCAGACCCACGCCGGGCCCAGAAAAGAGGAGACCCAATTGTGGGCGGAGGACCTCTGTCGGCGGGGCCGCAGCCTGGTGTTGAGCTCCCGAGAGGGGCCCGGCCTGGACGACTTCACCCGGGCCCTGGAGCTGCACCGCGACCAGGCCCTTCGGTGTGTGGAGGCTGGGCTGGGTAGGGCCCGTCTGGCAGAGTGCTTCCTAAAGGTGGCGCTCCAGAGCTACGGGGAACAGCAGCTCAGCAAGACCTGGAGCCTGCTGGAGAGCGGCCTGCTGGTGGACAACGAGCACGCGGAGCTACGCAGGCTCAGGGGAAAGGTCAAACGAGAGGGGTCCAGCTCGTGCTTGGTCCACTAGGGAGGGAGGGGTCACTGTACCGATGAACACCCCTGCTGTGTGATGATGAGAATAAGGATGATGATCATGATCATCATCGGGATCATCATGATAATGGCCCAGATAAGAGGTAAGGTAGCCTGGTCATCATGATCATCATGGTGATCATGAGGATGATGACGATGATGATGTTGATGGAATACTGAATTTGAACCCTGTACCTCTAGATAGCTTAATGCTCTACCAATGAGCTATAGCCACCCCCCTTTCTCCCATAAGCCCATATCAGGACAGTAACATGAGGCAATTCTAGACTCACGAGCAGTGTGTGTGTCACTGGTCTACAAGTGCCTGTTCCTGTAGATGCGAAGTCAAGTGATACTCAGAGGACACCAGGGTGAAAAGAAGGCCAGTACTGGCTGTCCTTGTAATACCAGGCTGGTACAGTGAATTCTGGGGCATCATTACACATCCTACCTGAGGTAACAGTCATAAGACTATTCTCTTTGGATTCTTAAGGGATTCAACTCTGTCCTAAAGAGCTTTCGAAATGATAGTGACATGCAGTCTTCTGATTTAGACACAATTATTGTAATTCTTTTTTTTTTTTAGCTCAACTATGCAATAATGTCCATGCTGTTATTGTTTGGTTGTGTATCGAGTCTAGTAATTCACAAGTACCCAACAGCATTATTTATTCCAGTTTATTAGATGAATCATTGTGTAATAAACCAAATTAATCTGCAGAAGTTACTATTCAGGTGTTCAAGTGATGGGCAATAATCAGTCATCTGTGATCAGTAACGTTTTATTGAATTTATCGTTATGCATCACTGGAATAACATGTGGATACTTCATTAGATAAATCAACACATTTAATGTAACTCAAAGTTTATATAAATATATAATAAATATATATTTAAATGTATTAAAGTGCCAGTGTGCAGGTTAGTCATTATGTTTGTCTTTCTCTACTCGTAATCGCAGTTATGACTCGAACATAAATTTGAAAAAAGAAACAATGAATAGATGTTATAAAAGTCTGAATCCTTGACATTCAAATGAATTTCTCAAACTGAAGGAACGGGGTCAACTAGATATTGCAACAATCATAAATTACAATTTTTAAATTATTGCGGTAAATATTTCACAAAGATTGACAAAAAAATTAAAATGGCGTATGTTCTCTTGATTGTGACGTCGCAATGATGATGCGCTACGCGCTCACTGTGATATACTGGGGTTCCATGTTGCCGAAGTAGGATTTCTCCCATTCGCTCATGAGGTCAAAGTGCAGAGGCCGATCACAGAACGTGCAGGAGACGGTTGCTGGGCTGTTCTGCATGAGTCCTGCCTCTTGCCACACCTCCACCAGTTTCTCTGTCAATCAGAAGTGTTAGCATGCGTTAGTCTCAAATGGGAGATCAACAACACTCTATAGCATCAACTTCTCTATTACACAGAACAGGCTTTGTGTGAAAAGATTCACTCTTCCATACAAAGGGAAACGGTAGCCAGAGTATTATACATCAACGGTGTGGGTGAACCAAACAAGTGACAGATTGCTGACTCAGAAACCAGTCAATGTATGCCTGAGAATTTCACAACATTCTCCAGAAATGGCTAAATGTTGACCGAGACAGTCATCTACGTTCTGTTAGCTGCGAGAATGAGACCACGCTAGATATGAATTTCTTTTGCCTATTAAAGGTGAGGTAAGAAATCGAACTTGAAAAAACCTCAACAGAAAAAAAGAAATGTGCCCACTGTTGCTAGGCTACCTTTGCTAGTGACATGTAAAACATTGCATTTAAACAGAGTTAGTGGCCAATTATAAAGACTGGAAGCTAGGATATAAAGAAGCATGTTCAGTAGCAGGATTCCAAGGCATCGCTAACAACAAAAACGGCCTTTTAATCGGCTCCACCATTGATCCATACTGATCCTTTGAGACTTCTCTGTCAGGGATAAGTTAGTCACTGATTAAGTTCAAGAAGTCGATGAGGCCTTTACTTCTTCCTTTACTGCATCTCTCTCTGTCTGTCTCTGTCTCTCTGTCTCTCTCTCTCTCTCTCTCTCTCTCTCTGTCTCTGTCTCTGTCTCTCTCTCCTTATATGTCTATATGTCTATGTCTCTCTGTCTCTACGTATCTCTCTCACCCACCCTTTCCTGTCGAAACTTCACTTCAAAACTTTCCAATAAATAAAACCAAAACGTATTTATGAACTTTTTTCTTTTTTTTTATACGCATGAAAAAACCTCCACCTATCAGTCACTCACCGACAAAGTAGTCCATCATAGCGGGGTTGTGGTGAGGCGAGGGAGCCAATCGGAGCAGCTCCTCACCCCGGGGTACAGTGGGGTAGTTGATAGCCTGGACGTAGATGTTGTGTCTCTCCAACAGGATGTCACACACCCTGGAGTTGAGCTCTGCGTTTCCGACCTGGGTCGACCAAGCAGGAGAGAGCATGTGTCACCACAGTGCTGACAGGACTGCTATGACCAGTTCAACTCATTTGACTCAAAGGTCTTTTTCAGGACACACGCGTGATGTCGGTACGTCTAAACGAGGCTAAATGTTTTGAATGCAGCCTCTTATAAAGGACGTGTGTGAAAGAATTCGATGTTATAGGCAGATGTACGTCTAAAGCTGTTGTTTGTTAAAATAAGCTCTGTTAACTGTCAATATTTGAGAAGTGTTGTGAAGACAGTAAAGGAAGTAAGATTCCTTACCCGTATAGGGATGATGTGACTGGGACAGTTGATCACAGGCAGACCCTTGTCCATCAGTAGCTGTCTCATGTGTTTAACGTTCCTCTGGTGGGCCCTCCTCAGCGCGTGGCCCTCAGGGCCCCTCAGGACCTTCACAGACTCCAGGGCCCCTGACAGCACCATGGGGGGCAGGGAGGTGGTGAAGATGAACCCAGCGGCAAAGGAGCGGACTGTGTCCACCAGGGCGGCGCTGCTTGCTATGTAGCCTCCCACGCATCCAAAGGCTTTTCCTTTTTGGGAAGAAGAAGAAGGAGAAGAAGAAGAAGAAGAAGAAGAAGAAGAGGTAAGAATATAATATGTTTGGGCTGATAACCATCTTGTGTGCCTGCGGCTTAAGTTGGGGCTTTTACAGAGTGGAGATAAGTAGTCAGGGCAGCTTTTCCACTGAGTTGTGTACATGTTCACTGCATGCTCCTCTGTCTCTTATCTGTTAGGCCAGATGGGCTGCAACAACCATATACACAGCTGATAACTCCTCTTCTTCCTTTAATAAAATATGAAAGCTTTTCTGTCCTCAGTTGACTACAGTCCGTAGGGGTAAAAGTTAGTCGGTGCGTTTTAAGTGGTGTTAAGTCAGTGTGTGTCATTGCGGCATGAAAGCACAAGTGTTAATTGGCTGTGTAGGTCAGAGGTTAAGGAGGAAGATCTTTCGCCTCAGTCGCATCTATTTTTTTGTGTGTGTTTGTTGCCCTAACCTTTTACAGAGACACAAACAATAAGAGACAGATAAGTTCTTGCGTTTTACACATAAGCATTTACGTTAAAGAAACTATAACATTTACACAACAGCATGATCGCCATTAGCACGCACATGATCACATCACAGTGCTTTGCAGGCGCCCATTGTGCTATGTGGGATTCTAATGACTCCTAACAGGTTTTCAGTTCACGATTTTCCCTCGTTGTTCTGTAAACGGGGAGAAGGAATGAGGTTTCGACCTACCAAGAGTTCCGGAGACGATGTCAAGCTTGTGCATGACGTTGTCCCTTTCGCCCACTCCGGCCCCGTGGGCCCCGTACAATCCCACAGCATGCACCTCGTCCACAAACGTTAGGGCCCCGTACCGGTGGGCCACGTCGCACAGCTCCTCCAGGGGACAGATCTCACCTGCAGGGCGACGCCGTGAGAAACGGGACTATTTATAGCGTCACATGTTCACACACGTCTACGTGCACACAAAAGGAACATCCGGTTGCAGTGAGATTCTGTTTTCCCAGCGCACTATGAATTGTTTACTCTTTATCACTTGGGGATGGCATACTTTAGTGCCGTTTTTCGGAAATACCTAAATAGAATTGTGTTGAAATAGAGGTCATACCTATTGAAAACATGATTTTGCATGGGGAGAGAGAGGGGGGGGGGAGAGAGAGAGAGAGAGAAAGAAAGAGAGAGAGAGAGAGAGAGCGAGAGATCAAAAAATAAAAATCTAGCGACAATTACCGTCCATTGAATGCACGGTTTCGAAGGCCACGATTTTAGGTGTCCCAGGGTCTGAGCGTCGCAGAAGTTCCTCCAGGTGTCTGCTGTCGTTATGGCGGAAGATGTGACGCTTGGCACCGCTGTTCCTGATGCCCTGAATCATCGAAGCGTGGTTCCCCATGTCAGAGTAGATCTCGCAGCCTGTACATCAGACACAAAATGCCACAAGGCCCCAAAGAATGAACTCTCTTCGGTGTCAGCTCGGATAACTTTGTCTGTGCAGCTGTACTTGCACCGCCACAGTCTTGAGTCGTTCTGTGTAAGGCACAGGGGCTCTGAATCAGAGATGCTACAAGTTCACAGTTCACAGAACCATAGTGCTCTCTGTGGTTTTATAGAGAAGGTTAGAAACATTTGACATTATATGGAGGTTATGTCTGATGTTTGGCTCTTTGAAATCGTGGCATTTATTCCTGTCCTTACAGTATCAATAACATACCACCGATCTCTTATTAGGTCAGGAATAGCACTGTATAATCAATGTTCTTCAAACCAGAACACCGAAAGCCTCAATGATTTTCCATTTTAAATGAGCAGTACCTGGTAGCATTTTGGCTAGGGTGAAAAGGGTGGAGTCATTGGCTACGTAACAGGAGGAAAAGACCAGCGCAGCGTCTTTCTGGTGTAGATCTGCGAGCTCGCTCTCCAGCGCCACGTGGAAGTTACTGGTGCCAGAGATGTTCCTGGTTCCGCCGGCGCCCGCGCCATGCCGGTCCAGGGCATCCCTGAATGTACACAGAAGCAAAAGTAAAACTGGAAGTCCCTTCACCAACACGCCCCTCGAAACTAGAAAAAGAGGATGCGGTCGGTTGGTTGGAAATTTAACGTTTCAAACTGTTACTCAATATGTACCTCCGAATTTTCTTTAAGAAAACAAGCCAGCTGATCAAACATTACAACCCTAAAAATGTTGATTTGATTCGATTTTGTATCCACTAGGCCTTCGAAGAATGTCTGGGTTTACCTGATCCCCTGCAACACCTGCGGGTGCCGACTCATCCCCAGGTAGTCGTTGCTGCACCACACCGACACCTGGGACCCCTCCCGCCCGGATACGGAGTAATCCTCCGCGAACGGGAAGATGTCCGCGCTTCGGTTCACCGTCTTGAAGACGCGGTATGTGTGGTCTTGTTTCTTCTCGCTGATTTTGTCATCGAAGAAGCCGTCGTAGTCAAAACTGGGCCCCACTGGAGAAGCAAAAGTTCGAGTGTCTTAATAATTTGGTTCCCCGTCCTTTTAAATTACTAGCATGCTATGGTAGAAATAGCTTACTAGCCAGGTAACCTGTATGTTACAGATGTAGTAATTGGCCAACATTAGTCATTTCTATCTGCGATTCCATTGCATTTATGATGTCATGACTTCTTCAGCATCCAGTTAGTGAATGGGAAGTGATGAAACGGGTTTCAGAATGACTAGGTCTTGTCAGCCTCACCCATGTTATCCCTGAGGAAGTGGGACACGGTGCTTGGTCGGGCCGTAGGCCAGATGGACTCTTTGAGACTCTGTAGGAGGGAGCTCGTGGCATCTGTCGACAGACAGACAGACAGACAGACAGACAGACAGACAGACAGACAGACAGACAGACAGACAAACACACAAAGTTGATGGTGTGGTTCACAACTTTCAACCATTTGTATTTCACACATTGTTTACATATTGGATAGTCTCAAGGTAACTTTCCAATCTAGTCTCTATACCTGCATTTGATCCAACATCTTCCTGAACCTCGGCGCTGGCCTTCACCATGCCGATCTGAGAGGACACGAAGGGACAGCCATTTGACATGGACACGGCCACCTGTGTGGCTGATTTGGCTAAATGGCGTTTAGAGTCCAACCCCAGCGGCAGGTGACCAGATGATTGGCTGGAGGAGATGCCCGTCTTGGTCTCGGTGGAAGAGATGGTGATCTGGCGAGCGATGATGGGGCATCGATCAGCCAGGGAGAGAAGGGCAGCCCCTGTTCTACGTAAAGCCGGCTTGGTGCTTGACTTTAGGAACGGGCAGTGATGCAAGAGGGCAGCCATGGCAATAATTCTGAATGCTGTTTAACTGGAGAAACAGACAGAGAAACGGAATACATGACGTAACTCAACGATGGAACAACGTAGGTGTAGAAGTATGTTAGAAGATATATACATTAAAAATAGCAATTAAATAGGCCTAATTCCAGTAGCCCATAATTGGTTATGGAAATTATTTTGTTTCCAGAGCTTTCATTATGTTACTATATTGGCAAGTATGGATTTATGAATAGTGTGCCCCATTAGAAATGTTTGATATGAAGTAGAATTTCGGTGCGTTCCCGGAGGGCGCGTCTGCTAAGGGTTATCTTTTCCCCGCAGGCACGCGCTGTCCGCGATCTGCGAAGTGCTGAAGAAAGATTTCTAAGAACACGACGTCATTCGACATTCGCTGTGGCCGATTAGGTAGTAGGGCAGAATTTACTGTATTAAACTGACCAATATAGTCCAGCAGATAAATAATGGGGAAATATTTCCACTGTTGGAAACGAAAGCTATTTCTGAGTATTACTCCCCGAATAACTTCGCAAACATGAAGTAACGTCTAGACTTTCTTAAATCGGGCAATCCGTTTGAATATGATTATTAAAAATTTAAATAAAAACCATTCAAAGAAATGTTTTTAATAAGTAGTTTGCTGTCCTATGTCTTCATTATTTCTGTCGTCAATGAAAAGTTCAAAATATTATACTACCTGACAGTGAAAAAAGGTCATCTAAAGAGATTGCAGTGTGAAGATAAGGCAATTCGTGTGTTCTGTGCTTCAGTGTTATGGTTTTAAGGTAGAAAAATAATCATTTTTTGGAAGAAAGGCATCAATAGGAAATACACCGCAGGACAGAAGTGTTGTGTCGTTTTTAATAGCTTAACAGATTTTACGGACCATAGAGTTGAGGTCATACAAAACATTTATTCTTTATTTGTAGTCTAACTGAGGAGCAGTGTATAATTATGTGTATATATATATATATATATATATATATTTGAGTTATTGCATATCGTTCTTTATATCTATAAATTATATATACATAAAAAACTAATGAAGAACTCATATCAAACATATTGTTAGGTTTACAAAGTTTGATATAAAAATTATTAGGCCTACCAAAATAAGTGAAGTTGACAGGTTATATTGTTAAGACTCAAAATGACCCTAAAACATTTTAAATAAATAATAATTCTTAAAACCTCACCTGTTGACCTGCACTGAGGACGAACTTCAGACATCAGAAGACTGAATGTTAGCAGAGCGTCAGAAGTTATCAACATTGCGTTCATTGCGTCATGCATTAATGTTTTCGGTTCACACCCCCAGAGAGGCGTTACGGCTAATGTGTTGCCAATGGGGGAAAAACCTGGTCAAGATGATCATATTTAGCTCAGCTTTATTGATGACCGGCAATGTTAGTGTTTGATGTAATTGTGTTGAATGTTTTTTCTTCTTCTCCTTCTCGTTATCCACATCCTTATCATCACGGTGTGATTTTCACTTTAATCGTTTGTCTTCATCACTAGGCAACACATTCAATTGCTTGAATTTGCGGGGACTTTATTGACCGAGCTCAAAAAATCTTATAGAGAATTTAACACTGTGCCTGCCAGCAGATGGTGCATTCCTCCGAATTTTATGAATAGCGTTTCTCTCGTGACCGTGAGAGGCGGAGTTCTTGACGTTGTCGAATCGAATTGCTGCGCTGTAGCCCACCGGGCACACAGAGCGCACAGCGCAGCAAGACGGTGCAGCATCTTTTAAGAGAGCCGTGACGAAAACACCGACCGCGGTCAACCCAAGGATCCAGGGTAGTACACAAGGAAAGCTTACATTGCTCGAAGAATAGTTTCAAAATGCTCGCCTGTACAGAAATTATAACGATGTGTCTTCAGTCTGCTAAACATGACCACCAAAGACAAGAGAGAGAGGTGCAGCAGAAAAATCAGAATCAAGGGATTTCGATTTTCCAAGATGTAAGTACATTTTACCGTGTTTAGTTCAATGCACATATCTCAATTGAAACTAACATTACGACTGTGGTTCGTCATGAATTGTCAGAGAATGGAATGACATGGCTGGTCGGTTTCTGACCGTAGAGCATCTTCAAGCTATGTAGAACCAAGCCCATTCACTAGTTCATATCCATGACCTATTGGGAATCTAATTAACGTCAACGTGTTCCACTCAGTTCATTACTGTCCACCTTTATACGGCCAAGGTGAGAGGTTTCAAATCCAGTGCGTGCAAAGTAATGCCTTCTCGTGACGTGCCTTCGACTGTCACAATACGCCTGCATGTCTTCACACCAAATTCCTTTCAGTCTTACACTAAACAAGCAACAACACCAGTACAAACGTGCAATTGTTATTTTATCTCTGGGATAAACTAAGCTACCATTTTTTTTCGACCACCACAAAGGTCATGACATTGATTGTAAATTGGTTTTGCTCGAAATTGCCATTTTGCATGTAGCCGTTCATGTATCTGAAACAATATTACTGCTGTAACTGTCCTATGGGCCAGATACCGCAGAAGCATCCAAGTATTTGCTATGAATAATTGAAAAGGTATTGTTAGCCCATCAACCTCTCTAAGTGTATATATCAAGGACAAAATTGAAAGTAGTTGGCTTTATGTTCTTTAGAGATGATCACCTTAATGGATCATGTAAACAAGATTCCTCAAATTTGTTTTGAACATTGGGACCCATTGCCTGTTTAATTAGGCGAGAACAGTAAAGTATATTTACCAAACATGGATGTGGCTGCCCAGTTCGGCTCTCTTCTCTCACACCCTTGATAAAAAATGCCATTTTCCAAATTCCATTTAGGTCGTGAACTAACTACCCACTGAATGGAACCAATGGGCTGAAAGAACACATTTGGCCGAGATGCAAATGGAATCTCTCTGATTCCATTATAAAAGCTTCCACAATGTAAAAAAACCCAACCAAACCAACCACCACCTGACCATGTCAGCTATTGGAATGGAATAATAACCACACTCATTACATGTACACAAGCGTCTGACAGGTTAAGTGAGTCTGTCTGTCTGCCTTCCTCAAATAACACAGTGCTGTTGTCAAAATGTTTCTGAGACCAAGTCTCCCGTGGTGAAGTTGGCTCCACAGCTACGGTTAAAGCAAAATCACACACATTGTCATCACTCAACCAACAACACAGACGCATTCGACTGCGGGAGCATTTTGTTGTTGGCCTTGTAATGTTGATTGTTTGCTTTTTAGCTCGGATGATTTCCCAGATTTAACGAGGGAACGACGCTGAAAGCAGAGTTTCGTCTCATTTGCATGAAAAACTGGAAATTCTTGTCATCTGTGAAGCTGTGTTCTCCACGGACCCATTAGAATGCAGCAAGATACCTCGTAGGCGATATCCTGTAGCCCCCTTTGCCTCTCGTCCTCCAGAGAAAATATCCCTCCTTCAAGTTTACATAATGAAGGGGTTGGAGCACTGATTAAGGGTTTGGCTGCCGGTCTTGCTGGGCTTTTACGGTTGTGTTTGCCGATGCCTAGATTGTCCTTCACTTTGATATCTCCCGATGTTGCTCATGTCCTTGTGGAGCTAGTTTTACCTCAGAAGTTGCCGGAAGAGAAGAAGAGCTGTGGCGTTGTGTGTGTTTGAGACTCCATGGTAGTAACAGGAGACCTTGAGGTCTTGAGGTCCTGCTGGATCTTCAACTGACCTGGATGACGACCAGCATAACGGACTGGCAGTTCTTCTCGGGCGTCAGTATACAGCGAGAATATCCCAGTCCTGAGGAAGCCAAATGGAAAGACACGCTAGATTGATTATTAATGACCTAAACAAGACTGGGGGATGATAACTTCATCCAAGCCTTCGTCATCCTCAACATGCCCCATTCGAGGTCCCTCTTCGTCCTCCCAGTGGATGAATCCTCTCTGTTCCTTAAAAGAGTAGCAAGCCCTCTTTGTCATCTAGAAAGTTCTAGATACTGTTCTGTTTCAAGGGGTCTCCAAACTTGTTCTTGGAGGGCTACCTTGGCTTAATCTTTCACTCAAACCCTCTAATCTAGCACGCTTGACTCAAACAGTCAGCTTCTTAACCTGTTCAATTGCGTTATAGACAACTGGGGTTGGAGCGAAAACCTCCCAGAATGTAGCTGTCCAGGAGCTGGGTTCAAGACCGCTGCTATGGGAGGTTTGTCTCCCTAGGCTCGGTTATGAATGACAGTTAGGATCTCCTTCAATAGTCTTGCACCCCTGGTCTGTGTGCTACTGTCATGGAATATTGCAGCTGCTTTTGAACAGTCCGGAATCCGAAGGTATCTCACCCCTAGAGAGGCTTGCTGTGAGTGCTCACAGCACATCAGTCTGGGGGACTGTGTGATGTTCAGGAAGAGCAGCTACCCTCTTCATCTAGGAGCTTCCTCCTCCCTTCTCCTGTGATCGATAGCTGGCAGCTATGGATCTAGGGGAAAGGCTTCGTCGCCGAGTCCCAGTCGACTATAACAGGGCTGGGGGACCTTGCCGGGGATGCACAACACACTGGGTGCACACAAGCTGTTTAAAAGGATTGTGGGGATTAAGTAGCAGGAGACGGGGTTCATGCAGGACATTGAGGTGCATTGTGGGAACTGCCTTAGTGCCACCTGAATGTTTAATGGTAGATGATGACAATGACTTTGGCAACTGTTACACCATAGGCAAGACTGGATCTCAAAGGAACATTGAAGCGAGTTTTTTTAAAATATGTAATATTGAACAAGTGTAGCTTGACATTACCACTTTAATCTGCTGACGAATGGTATCAGAGAGAGAGAGAGAGAGAGAGAGTAGAAAAGAGTGAGAAAGAGAGCGAGTAGGAGAAAGAGAGTAGGAGAGAAAGAGTGAGAGAGAGTGAGTAGGAGAGAAAGAATGGAGAGAGAGTAGGAGAGAATAGAGTGGAGAGAGAGTAGGAGAGAGAGAGTGAGAGAGAGAGTAGGAGAGAAAGAGTGAGAAAGAGAGCGAGTAGGAGAAAGAGAGTAGGAGAAAAAGAGTGAGAGAGAGTGTGTAGGAGAGAAAGAATGGAGAGAGAGTAGGAGAGAATAGAGTGAGAGAGACAGAAAACTGCCATGCCATTGCCCATCGGACACCTACCCCTTGAGCTGTTTCCCGTCATAAATGTCACATTTTTCATTTGCGTTTTCCCCAAGATATTTAAACCCTTTTGGATATGACAACCTTCCTCCACTGATTCCTCACAGTACACAGAACGGCCAGAGGACGCCAAAACATGAATTAGATACAGTGGTTTATTATAACACGTCCTCTTTGGGCTCATAAATAGATCATACTGTAGGCTGCTTGCATGCATCACTGCTCGCTCTCTTCCTCTTGGTAGTGGAATCAAGGCTGAATCTCTCTCCATGTCTAATCTCACCCTCGTTTCCCAGCTGCCCCAAGACAACAGTTTTACCTCATATTTTAGGACACCTTTCCAGCTTTCTTCACAATAATTACTCAAGGCATCAAACAGGATTACGTAACTAATTCTCTTTTTCCCCCCCTTTTTCCCTCTATCTCCTTTTAGATATTTCGCCGTGCAGACAAAAATGGTGAGTAGGAAGCAACTCTATTTCCACTTGAAGATGTTATGACAGAATGTGCAGACATCGAGCTGTTCAAAGCCTGGTTCTAGATCCACATAGTGACCGTGATGACATGGTCGTGCGAGCAGCTGGGCTGGCTGCTTTGGCCTGAAATGAAACTGAAATGAACACAGACCTTGACACCAAGGCAGCAGGGCTGAGAAGCAGATGTTATCTACTCTCCCACAAACCTAAGGACCCTGCTATGGTCCACAGAAATACATCCTAATATAAAACCTTTATCCTTAAAGTATAGCAAAGAGCAGGCAATAACCAACTGGACTGAACTGGACTGGACTGGACTAGACTAGACTAGACTAGACTGGACTGGACTGGATTGGACTGGACTAGACTGGACTGGACTCTAGACCAGACTAAACTGGACAGAACTGGACTGGACCGGACTAGACTGAACAGGACTGGACTCTAGACTAGACTGGACTGGACAAGTCTAAACTGGACTGGACTGGACAAGCCTAGACTGGTCTAGACTGGACAGGACTAGCTATGCACTCCTCCCCTCCCCTAGGGGTTAGCAGAAGGTTAGAAGCCCGTCTGGAAGTCCTCAGCTGAGCATCTCTCCTGAGCCTTCTGCTCTGCCTGACCTGGGGTGTCACACAGAGGGTGAGAGACATTGTCCATGTCATCTAACATCCTGGAATGAAGTGAAGCCAGCTGCAGAGACAGGGCTGCCCTTTACTCGGTGTGACTACGTCGCCACGCAGCTCTCAGATTAGTGATCCCCTCTCCTGTTGATGTTCAGGACTAGTGGAGACACAGACCTCAACACTGACCTACTACATCAGTCAGGCTTGATTGTTATCATTCTTTACGGCGCAGAGGCAATAAAAGCGTTGTTAAGCTTCAGTAGCATAGCAGAGACCGCACCCTCTCATCTCTTAGTAGGTCCTTAGTTGATCCGTTCTGTCTTTCAAAGGATATTTGTTGAGTGTTTTTGCTGCCGGTGAACAACACGTTTGGGTGTTTAGCTTCAGGAAATTAAAGCGACAAATGGATGGTTGTGTTTCCTCTTAATGTTTTATTCAGGCCTGGGATCAGAACGTAATGGAATGTGAAACGTAATAAGGACGGTGATTAATGCATGTATGAGCCCTGCTCGGCCTTCTATGGGGGCCTGGGTGTTATGTAAGAGATGTGTTGATGAAACGCAAGCTTCGCACCAACGTGATTGGTGGTCGTTCAAGGCTGCTGCTGTTTGTCTGTTTGTCTATCCATCCATCTACATCTGACTCTCTGAATCTGTATTTCTACTGATCTCTCCCTGTAACTTTGTCTCTCTCTCTAACCCGGTGTCTCTCCCTCCCTCCCCCCCTCTCTCTATCTCTCTCTCTCTCTCTCTCTCTCTCTAACCCTACCTCTCTTTCTATCTATATCTCACTTACCATGTCTGTCTCCCGCTCACATTCTATGTCTAACCCTGTCTCTCTCTTTCTATCCCTCTCTCTCTCCCTCTCTCTCCTCTCCCTCCTTTTCTCACTCTCCCTCCCCCCTCTCTCTTTCTCTCTCCATCTCCCTCTCCTTCCCTCTCTCCCTCTCTCTCCTCTCCTCTCTCTCCCTCTCTCTCTGTCTCCTTCCCCTCTCTCTCTGTCTCCCTCTCCCTCACCCCCCCTCTCTCTGTCTCCCTCTCCCTCCCCCCTCTTTCTCGCTCTCTCTGTCTCCCCCCCTCTCTCGCTCTCTCTCTCCCTCTCCTTCCCCCTCTCTCTCTGTCTCCGTCCCCCCCCTTTTGCTCGCTCTCTCTCCCTCTTTCCATTGGTTGCTCTCACATGGACTGCAGTGCCCCCCTCCCCCCAGCTGATCTTAGACATCGTCAGGAGGAGCTCAGCTGGCTCTCATGCCGCTGGTGGTGGTTGAGGACATTTAATGACCCCCAGAGAAAGAGAAAGAGAAGGGAGGGAGGGAGAGAGAGGAGAGAGAGAGGAGAGGGGAGAGAGAGGGAGAGAGAGGAGAGAGGGAGGGAGGGAGGGAAGAGTGAGGGAGAGAGAGGGACAGAGGGAGGGAGGAGAGAGGAGAGAGGGAAGGAGAGGAGAGAGGGAAGGAGGGAGGGAGGGAGGGAGGGAGGTGGGGAAGAGAGAGGAGGGAGAAGAGAGAGGAGCAGAGCAGGAGAGAGGGAGAGGACGGGGAGGAGGAAGAGGCGAGAGGGGGAAGAGAGGAGAGAGAGAGAGAGAGAGGGCGAGAGAGAGGGAAGGCGCAGGAGCGGAGGGGGGAAGAGATCAGGAAAAAGGGTGGTAAGAGGAGCAGAGAAGAGGGAGAGAACAACAGAGGAAGGAAAAGGAGATAGAGAGCGAGGAGTGGACGAAGAGGAGGAAGGAGAGAGAGAGGGACGGAGGGAGGAAGAGAGGGTGGAGAGGGAGAGAAAAGCAGAGAAAAATGAGAGAATTGGGGAGTGCACAAGGAGGGAGAGACAGAGAGAAGAAACAGATGAAATCAATGACAAACCCCTTGACGATGGCATGTGAGCCCTGGCTAGGTAGGTCTCAAGCTACACGAGGAGCACTGTGATGTGTCTGCTTACAAGCTTCCACAGAGCGTCACACCTGGTCATGATGAATGCTCATCGTCAATAAGCCTGGCCATTTCACGCCTGGATGTTGTCTTTATGTCGCACGCCTTAGACTTGCAACACACGGCCTCGCTTCTAGAAACCCCAGATTATCTTTCTTCAAGAAAAAAACATCCAACGTTTGTCCCAGATTACAGAATTTCTTCAGCCGGCCTCCGCAGTTTTATGTCATAAGTTCAGTATAGCAAAAGACTCAAACTGTGATGTGTGTGGTGTTTTGTGTGCGTGCGTGTGGTGTGTGTGCGTGTTTGCCGTAGTTATCTTCGCGCTGCAGCCTAGCCCTTTCTACTGGGGTTGGAGGCGTCTGAAACTCGCTGAGTTCGGGAACGCCCGGAGGGGAAGACCTCCCGCTAGCGCAGCTCACTGAGTGGCTGCCATGCAACGCCAGGAGCGGCTGCGGATTCACCACATAATGCAAGTCCTGGCTGCTCTGCCTACGAAACCTGATCTCACGTGGCTCCGTGCTTACTGTGAGGAATCATGTCGGGAAGAACCCACAAATCTTACCAGCTCGCGTCTTTTTTAGAGATCTAATGGGTGTTGCTCTTTTCAAAGAAGGAGCCCTACTTATGGGATGGCCGAGAGCTGGTTTATTGGGCCTTACACAGGACAAGGGGAAGCATTAGGGTGATTTGATTTGGCTTTGATGTGTATCAGCGATGTAATGGTGAAGGCTTGATGAACATTTCGTCCAATGGGAATGCATCTTTACACAATAATTGAAAGTCCTTGAAGATGGGTAAACTAAGATTCGAGAAGATT
>BROE01000021.1:3464151-3484472 GCA_036571765.1 Plecoglossus altivelis | reverse complement strand
GGGGAGAGAGAGGGAGGGAAGGAAGAGAGAGGGAGAGAGAGGAGAGAGGGAGAGGGAGGGAGAGAGGGATGGAAGAGAGAGGGAGAGAGAGGAGAGAGAGGGAGGGAGGGAGGGAGGGAGGGAAGAGAGAGGGGGGGAGAGAGAGAGAGAGAGAGGAGAGAGGGAGAGAGAGGGAAGGCGAGGAGGGAGGGGGGAAGAGATAGGAAAAAGGGTGGAAGAGGAGAGAGAAGAGGGAGAGAAAGACAGAGGAAGGAGAAGGAGATAGAGAGGAGGGAGTGACGAAGAGGAGGGAAGGAGAGAGAGGAGGGACGGAGGGAGGGAGAGAGGGTGGGAGGGAGAAAAGCAGAGAAAAATAGAGACATTGGGAGTGCAAAGGAGGGAGAGACAGAGAAAGAAACAGAGAAATAATGAAAACCCCTTTGACATGGATGTGAGCCCTGGCTAGGTGGTCCAGCTACACGAGGGAGCACTTGATGTGTCTCTTACAGCTCCACAGGAGCTTCAACCTGGTTCATGATGAATGCATCTCAATAAGCCTGGCCATCACGCCTGGGATTGTCTTTATGTCGCACGCTAGACTTGCAACACGTCCCGCTTCAGAAACCAGATTATCTTTCTCAAGAAAAACATCCAACGTTCCGATTACAGATTTCTTCAGCCCTCCGCAGTTTATATCATATAAGTCTATAGAAAGACTAACTTGAGTGTGTGTGTGTTTTTGTGTGCGTGCGTGTGTGTGTGTGCGTGTTGCCGTAGTTATCTCGCGCTTGCAGCCTAGCCCTTTCACGGGTTTGAGGCGTCTGAAACTCGCTGAGTCGGACGCCCGGGAGGGGGAAAGCTCCCGTAGCGCAGCACTGAGTGGGCTGCCATGCAACGCCGAGAGCGCTGCGGATTCACCACATAATGAAGTCCTGGCTGCTCGCCACGAAACCATCCACATCTCCGTGCTACTGTGAGAAATCATGTCTGAGAAGAACCCACAAATCTACCAGCTCGCTCTTTTTAACGTTAGATCTAATGGGTGTTGCCTTTTCAAAGAAGGAGCCCTACTTATGTGGGATTGCAGAGCTGGTTTATTGGGGCCTAAAGGACAAGGGGAAGGGATTATGTGATTTGATTGGCTTTGATGTGTATCACGATGTAATGGTGAGGGCTTTGATGAACTATTTCGTCCAATGGGAATGCATCTTTAAAATAATTGAAGTCCTGAGATGTAAACTAAGATACGAGAAGATTTAGTGTGAGGAGCCGTCTAAGCAGATCAATTGGAGCCTCAGTATGTCAGTTCTAATATCTATTTAGTTGCAGCCTCTTCTGTACCATCAATGCTATACATCTCCGTTGACAATCCATGCATTGCCATTTTTTATGTAAGTGTAGAACAGGAAAACAATGTGCTTGCAGCTCTCTCACGTTCCCACTGCCCCGCTGAAACCGTGGCAACGACGTCACTGCTAGACGATTGAATTTTCTACTCTGGTCTTGAGTCCATTTTCAGCTGCCTGTAATTCCCAGTGCCCTAAAGGGAATGTATTCCTTGAAATATAGTGTTGTTGTGGGGATTGCATTGATCTAGGTCACGCTGAAAGCAATCCAGTGCAAGTTTTATAAAGCCTGAAAGGGCGAAATTGGAGCCAATAGGCCCAAAACAAAAACAGTTTGACAAAATCTATCGTTAATCTCAAAAATCCTCCTGATATCCCAGCCGTCTTTGTCACGTTGACGTCTTAACCGCAAAGAATCTGGATCGAGAGGAGTAAAATGGACCTGTTCAGTTAATCGCCAACCTGTCTCTTGACAGGTGACGAGTGACGGAACCTCTCACTCTCACAGCCAGCTTGTTAGCACGCGCAGTCGGATTCAGAGTGGTCGTCATCTTGACATGCGGCTATTTCCAGCTGTTCTTCTTCTGTCAGTTGAAGAGACATCGCCGCGGTATAAGACAGACGAGAAAGAACATAACATCGTAAAAGTTGGCAATTGATCTCGCTTCTTCACGTTGCGAGCGCCCGTTCTTAGTCTCGTTCCCTCAGCATCATAATAGCCTCTGTTCTCCATGACGAACGTTGACTGCTCGCGTAACGGGCAATCTGGACAGTGCTGCGACTGATTGCGTGTTCCGGGTGGGTAATTGGGTGTGAAGCTAGACCAGTGGAACTTGCTGTGCAGGTGAAGCTGAGGAATGAAAGCGAACGAACCGGAACCTTCTTTTCCCACGCGGTGCATTGTGGGAAAGCCTGGGTCTCGCATGTTCCGCGTCCGCGTCTTGCCTTTTCAGTTGGAGGCCAACAGGTGCGGACTAGACACGCTTCTGTCGGGCATCGTCTATGTGGTCATTTGGGTAAGGAGCGAATAAAAACCGATGTGTGGTCTGTGTAGACCTTTGCTGACTGCAGGGTAGAGCACAACAACCGCATAACGATCTGTAGAACCCAGATGGTCTGATATTACTGTAAACAAATCCAAATGATTCAAAACCGTCCCGAGACGCTGCCTGGCACGGCAGCGTGGCGAGTCGTTTCCAAACAGTCCAACAGATGTTCATGTTTACAACAAAAACCGTATCAGCCTGATGTCTGTTGGCTGGACGGTGGGTTGCCGGGTCTTTCTGAGATCTGTTGCTAAGGAAGCCCCCCCCCCCAAGGCCTGCGTTTGGGGAGGAGCCACATCAATCCACAGCCCTCCTGTCAGCAAAGTCTTAAGGTTCCAGCCTGCCTTCACTATGAGCAGCCTATCTCTCCGCCCCTCAGAACAAATGCAACACGGAGCATAACAGTTCCGTAAAGTTAAGCCTTAACTTCAGATGCGAGGACAACTGTGTGGATTGCAGACCTGGCTGGCTTTGTTATCGTAGAGGAGAGGATTGGGCGGGGAAGGAGAGCTGAAGTAGATCATGTCTCTTTATTTGAAATGACTTTTATACAACCTCCATTTATAGATGCACCATGCTGTCTTTTTTTTACTGAACTAATTGTGTCATGAGTCCTACATGCAATGTTTGAGGGACTTATTATGTTCAGATTTCAGTGACAAAACCACTCTTTCAAACCACCGAATCAATAATTGCATTTGAGTATTATGTAATTGAATATGGTGGAGATGGTGGAGAGAAATTAGATCTCATTCTTCAGTTGTCTGCTAGAATTAATTTTAAGATAGATTTTCTTTGAAGTCTATTTCTCAAAGAAGAAGGTTTTTATGACAACAGGAGTTTGGAAGTACAAAGTGAATAGGAGAACAAGATAGAGAGTTATGGGAAATAATTGGATTCTGAAACATGGGCAGACAGAGAACAAGGCCAAGAGGCTTATATTATTAATTTTGCAAACATTTCAGAGAAACACAGTTAGATTTTCTCGTTCCATTAACCTGAGTAGTGTAATAATAGAGCTTTTAAAAACCTCTCCTGAAAGTTTTTGTCATTTTTTTTCCAACTTGACACCCCCGTGCCCTTATCTCCTGTCCTCAGACGATGGCAAGCTGTCCCTGGAAGAGTTCCAGTCGTACTTTGCTGATGGGATTCTCACCGAGGGCCAGATGCAGGAATTGTACCTCTCCATCGACAGGCAGCAGACGGAGTGAGTGGAGGGTCACCCGGTGGGATTCCTAACTTCCTCGGCTGCCATCTGCACACCGAGGGGGAGGACGGGGGGGAGGAAGGGGGAGAGGACGGGGGGGAGGAAGGGGGAGGGGGTGGGCGTCCACACTTCAAAGAGGACGTGTCAATATTTAATCAAGGGTCTCGGATCTGGAGCAGGATGTCAGTGTAAGCAGAGCAGAAATCAGCGTGTTGACTCTGAGGCTGTGTACGAGCTAGCTACAGACGGGCTGGTTTGGCTGTACAGCACACGGTCGGACGGTTTAAGGAAGAGTGAGCGTTTCTCCGCTCTGAGCGACTCTGTTAGCAGAAGTGCAGCTTTGTTCGTTTAAAAGGGAGGTTTTCGCTCAAACTTTAAGAAACGGTTAAGATCAGCGTACGCACAAGATTGCTTGACATGCCGTTATCTACAGGTGAAGCCCTCGGATTTCACATTTTGTATCCATCATTTCCTGTTGCCACTTTCTCTCTTAATCTGCACCCACACATATAACTCCATAAGGCCCAGTACCCAGACTCATCGCTTACTTCACGGTGTCTTGATTGTCAATCAACAGCTCCCTGTAGTATGCCTAGGAAAACAATTTTGTCTGACCTTTAAAGGGCTTTGATAAGAACATTTCTCTCCAGCTAATCCTCAATATGCCATTAAAGTAATTTTTTTATCCTTCTTCTTCATCAATCTGCCTGTCGCTCAGCAACCTGGACACGGACAAACTATCAGGTAAAGCTTCTCTCTCTCTCTCTCTCTCTCTCTCTCTCTCTCTCTCTCTCTCTCTCTCTCTCTCTCTGTGTTCTTATAGACTCTGCTGTCCAAATAGCTTCCAAGGCATCTGCTTTGATTGCTTGTTCTTTTCAGTTGCTCCTAAAGAGCCTGTCATTTTTCGAGAGAGCTACGAAGGGACTGTTTTGTTTTCGGTCGGCACTTTGAGTGACGTTGTATTTAACAACTCATCCCAGGTCAGGTTTCACACAAGTGGAATCTCAGTTGTGTGGATCTGCAAGTTATTGGCTACCTTGACAGGCATCAGTGACTGACATTTGTAGGTGTGTCGTTGTGCTTATAGATGAAACCTCTCATTTCAGCGCTGTGACATGACAGGAAAATCGTAAATACAGTTGAAGTGAGTGTGAGTGTGGAGTGCTGACAACCTTGTCTCCTCTCCAGAGTACTTTGCCCCTCACCTGGGAGAATACCTGAACGTCCTCTCGTCCCTGGAGAAGCTCAACGTGGCCATCTTGAAGGCCATGGACAAAACTAAAGAGGTGAGCAGCCAAACCACCCTTCAACCTTACAGGGGAGCAGCCTGTTGCTTCCCCCCCTCTTATCTCTTGTCAGTCGTATCCTCTCGCCCGGCTCAACTTCCAACGCGAGCGAAGTCGTCAGTGTGACCGTGCAACTGACAACTTTTCTTTTCAGCCTTTGTTTCCATATGACATTCTGAATTTTTTCCCAAAGCCTCTTATTTACCCAAAGGGATTGTGGGCTAGGTTTTAGTTTGCGTCTCAGCTGTCAGTTTGAGGACCTCCCTAAGGCTCTGGGAGGTCTCTCAGCTGTGAAGGCGACGTGACAGCATGGAGGATGGATGTGCAACCCAACTGCTCCTCTTGTATCCTGGTGCTAGACTGGAGAGCCAAGGCAACAAGTACATTATGAGATCCCTGGAGTGTCCTATAGAGAGGTTTATAGTACAGAGAGAGTCTAGTTCATACCTTTACGAGAGACTTTGGAAGTGTTTTTGAAAGACGCACATGGTTCAATAGAGAGACCTACCTAAAGATTGATAAAGAGCCATACCCAGTCCAGTTGAGACCCTTATGAAAGGCCAGGCTAATCCTTCAGAAAGTCTTACTTCTGCAGAGTGATGCAATGAAGTACTGGGATCGTAGGTCAGGTGTCAGTCATTGCGGCTACCAGCACTAGGATGCTGTGGAGCTGGTTTCGACAGCTTCTCTATTCCAAATCAAGATCCGAGAAAGATTGCCAATATTTGCGGCACATCACTACCATCTCACACAAAGCTCTTTGCTAAGTTCCTTTTCAAAATGTACAGCATTGAATCAACAATAACTCACCACATAACGTGTTGTTGTTTCGCTTGTCATGATAAAAACCTTATCGGCTGTGTTTGCAATATTATAACTGACAGTGGAACTTGGAACCTTTTCAAAGTGACCATTCCAGAACCGATTTGCAAACAAGCATCCATGTTTGATTGTTTGAAAGCCCCCTCACTGTCCCAGACAGACACTGACAGACAGCCAAACAGACAAACAGCCAAACAGCCAAACAGACAGACAGCCAAACAAACAAACAGACAGACCTACAGACAGACAAACAAACAGACAGCCAAACAGACAGACAGACCTTCAGACAGACAGACAGAACTACAGACAGACAGACCTACAGACAGACCTACAGACAGACCTACAGACAGACAGACCTACAGACAGACCGACAGACAGACCGACAGACCTACAGACAGACCTACAGACAGACCTACAGACAGACAGACAGACCTACAGACAGACATACATACATACAGACCGACAGACAGACCAACAGACCTACAGACCTACAGACCGACCTACAGACAGACATACAGGAAGGTTCAGCTCACCTTTAGAGAAACCCCAGAAGGAGTTCTCCCATCCTCTCTCCTTCCTACCGATCGTCCGCCTTGACACAGCAAGCTGTCACATCCATTAACCTGCTACCCTCCCTGGTGACAACATTGTCTCATACCCTCACCCACACCACGGTAATGAGCTTCTTCTTAAACATGCAGTTACAGCTCCCAGGCATCAGCTGTTTGGCCCTGATCCCAATATCTCATTCTGGAGTTTGTCTGTCGATTATAAACTACCATCAGGGGGGCAAAGTCAACCGACGCAAGGTTGCCATGACCGCAAGGACGTTGCCACAGCCGTCCTACCCAACCACGTTCAAAGAATCGGGCTTGGTTATGCAACCGGCCAATTAGAGCTGTGGAAATCCATCTTTTCAGCCACAAAGAGCAGAAGTGTTTGAATTGAACAGGATGTGAGGTAGATTAAAGTGCTTGTCACACGACAGCCCACTGAGTTGGAGAATGGTTTCTCACGAGGCAGAATAACGAGATTTCTACTGGCACGTTGTGCAAATTCACTTACAAAATATCTACACTGAGCCATGATTGATACCAGAGTGTCTTCTCCGTCGATCCCCCCCCCCCCCCCCCCCCCATCCCCCAACCTTTACGTTAGGTCTGCGGGAGAAATTGCGATTTTTTTTCGTGATTATAAACGCGCCTTGAAACGATTTGGTCAATGCGTGAACACCAAGCTGCCTCGATGCCTGCCGTTTTTGTTGATGAACGGCGATGATTATAGTGTTGTGTGTGTATACATGTGTACAGTGTGTGTTTGTGTCTGCTGTGTACGTGTACAGTGAGTGTTTGTGTGTGTATGTTTGCATGCATGTGAGAGATTGTTGTCTCATCCATGTGCCAAAGGGGCAACGTGACCATAACCAGTGCTGACATCAGCCCCCGGCCTTCCAGCAGTCTGACGCCATTCGACCTCCACAGACTGTAGAACTGCAGCAGAAAATATAGCTGTTCATCATCTTCCTTTCCTCTTCTCTTTTCTCCTCTTCTCTCTTCTTCTTTCCTCCACTCGTTCTCCTTCTCTCATTCCTTCTCTCCTCTCCTCTCTTTCTCACAATCTTTATCTTTCTTCGTTATCCGCCTGTCTGTCACCATCCTCCCTAATCTCCCCTTCTCTATATGTTTTTCCTGTCATTCGCGTTTCCTTATTTTTATTTCCTGTCTCTCAGCTACCGTGGGTTTCTTTATTTGTGCTGTCTCTCTTTCCCTCTTGCTCTATCACTTATCCTCTTCTCCGCCCCCTCTTCTCTCTCTCCGCTCTCAATTTCTGCCTTCCCACATCTTGTAACTTTTAAAATTCAGTTCCCCTAATAATACTCAATCCAGCTAATGTTTACATTCAGTTGTTCCTCAGAGGGTCAATCAGTCGTCTTCAGATACAAATAAGATCTGAGCTGTAATCAGCTTTACCAAGTCATAATCCTTGGAACAAAATGAGAACAGAACTTCTCTCGGAGCCGAGCTTGGAGCAAGCTTCTGTGTGCTCAGAAACAGACTGCAGGTCTCTGATGAGGCCGGCTGTTCACCTGGTGGAAGAGGAAAATCAGAATCAGAATCGGTTTTATTCGCCATGCAAGATATACAAGCACAGAATTTACTGTGGCAGGGAAGTGCAAACATAGAATATATATTAAACATAATTGAAGGTAGATGAAAATATAATAAAAACCTATTATAGAATACAAATAAGATAAGTGGACACCAGCTGTACAGATGGGGTTAATATAACTATAGGTGCAGTTCGGTTAGATATCAATCATATTTGTGGAAACATTGGTATGGGTGCCTGTTAAGACTCTCATGAATCTAAATATGTTTTTATGTGTTATGTATCTATTCCTTTAGTTATGGTGTTGGTCTTGTTGGGTCTAGAGCCTGTAATAAAAGTTTATATATATATAGTAAGTGGGGTACATATAGTGCAGGTGGAAAGGGGGGGGGTATATACAATTCAATTCAAATCACCTCCACATGAGAAAGAAAACGACATCCAACTGAAAAACTGTTGGGATTAACGTGGATTACGCTAGAAATGCTAAACTGTCAATATCGTGAGTGGAGGTTTTGTTCTTTAGGACGCCCAGTGACAAGAACAGAAGATGTTTGTATTTTCTCACGTCAGGTAGAGAGCTTAAATACAATTGTAAAAAGTCAAGTGAAAACATAAACTATTTAAGGCATTGCAATGCCCTGACAGATTGAGAAGGGGAGGTGTGTGTGTGTGTATGTGTGTGTGTGTGTGTGTGTGTCTGTGTGTGTGTGTGTGAGGGGGGAGGCAGAGTCTGACGTCAATGTGAGGTCATTTCTCTGGAAGTGCGCTGCAGGCTGCCAAAACAGAGAGAAAACTGCTGTCGGAGGAGCACGACGAAATCAAATGAACCAGATCGACAGGTTGCAATTTTTCAAAACAATCTTTTCAATACTTTACCTGCTGGGTTTCCCAAACTCCATTTTACAGCACTGTGGGGGGCAGGGACAAGTGGGAGAAGCACACTAATTTACACTCCGGAAATTGACTTTATTGTCTGATGGAGTTCAAGAGATGAAAAAACAACATTGAAGCAACACATTACTCATAACTATCAAACGTCATCACCCTGTCCACTAACGACTGGATTTTTATGTTGTCAATACTGATGTTGATCAGTAGCTACTCTCACTCTCTGGAACAGTTTTCCCCTCCACATCAAGAATTCGAAATCGCTATAATTGTTCAAAAATGAACTAAAAACTCACCTTTTCCACTGGTGTGTCTAACCAATAATATGGTCTTGTTATGTCCTGTGTTGTCTGTGTCGGGATGTCTTTTTTTGTCTTTCTAAAGCGTGTTTGTGTTGATTTAAAAAGCTCCATAGAAAACGTATGTATTATTATTATTAGGTTAATTTATTACCATTAAGTTAACCGCGAATCTAGTTGAATAATGTTCATGAAAGATTTCAAACAAAGTCTCTGAGTGAATGTCTCCTTCCTTGCTTGCAGGGGTACCAGAACTCATCAGTGCTGGGGCAGTTTGTGACCCGCTTCCTGCTCCGCGAGACCTCCACCCAGCTGCAGTCCCTGCAGTCGTCACTAGAATGCGCGATGGAGGCCGTGGACGAGCAGAGCTGCCCTGGCAGGTGAGCCCCTGTGGCCCCAAGACGTGACCCTCAGAGCAGGCCGAGAGCTGCGGTCTCATTGGGGTGTGGTGGTGGTGGTGGCAGTGGTGGCGATGGTCGAACAGTGGTGGCGATGGTGGTGTCAGTGTAGTGGTGGTGGCAGGGTGGTGGTGGTGGCGGTGGTGGGTGGTGGCGGTGGTGGTGGTGGTGGTGATTATGATGCGGATGGGGAGGAGGTTGAGGGGGATGTTGATAATGATGAAGATGATTGTGGTTTTGATTATTAGGGAGAGGAGTTAGAGAGGGCTGATAAGGATGATGATAAGGATGATGATAAGGATGATAATAATGATGGGGAGAAGAGTTAGAGAGGGGGTAATGATGATGATGAGGATGATATTGATGGTCGTGGTTTTAACGATGAGGATGATGATGATGATGGTTGTCATGAGGAAGATGATCAGTGTCGTGTCGTTTGTAGGAAGATGCTTAAGAAGCCAGAGGACTTGGCCATCCAAAAGATGACCAAACGCCCCAACCGCCGCATCCAGAGGAACATGTGTCTGTCTCCTACAGATCCTTACTCTGGCATGCTCACCACAGGTGAGGACCACCACTATCCAACCCTATTCACTTCCTGTTGTGATTACACATTCCCACCAATAACCTACCCATTCACTTCCTGTTGTACTTACATGTCCCCACAGCTATCTGACTCATTCACTTCCTGTTGTTTTAACTGTTCAAATCTTCTGCACTACCTGACTCCATTTACTTCCTGCCAGGGTTACACATTACCTTTGCTCAGGAATGATTCCCAATAGACTCACATTCAACCTTGCAATAAATGGGAAAAACACCATAAAATGTTACTTTTGACACCAAAAATGAGATTTGAATGGAAATTGCCTGGTGAATGAGTACAAGTTGACAAAGTCTTTCCTGGGTCAGGGGTCAGCGTGGAGCCACTGGACAACCACTGGAGCTCCCAGATCCACCGTTTGCAGCAGCTGATAGACAAGCTGGAGTACGAGGTCAGACAGTCAAGGGTTAACTCCGACACCTCAGAGCCAATGCTGCTGAGGCGTACTGGAACGGGGGCTGGGGGTGGGGGTGGAAGTGGGGGTGGGGGGTGGGAGTGTGGGAGGGGTGACCAAGCTCAATTTTAGTCCTGCACTTTGGAGGGCTCCTTCTCGTTCCGCTTCTGACCAGCTGAAATATTCATGCCTCCGTTTGCAGAGTCCACATCTGGAACCCCTCAAAGAGGACACGCTTGCTGGAACTTATAAATCGGTGAGTTTTTGACTTCATTTGTTTTATTTACTTGATTATTTCAATGAATTTAGAAGTCGGCTTCGACACCCGTGACCTCGGAGTATCGCGGTGTTTTTTACTTTTGTTGTTGTTGAGGTAAATATAATTTGCAGCGCACATTGTAAGCTTTAATCGATTATCATTTTCTTGTTAAGAGCTTTAGCAACAGTTTAAGCAATTCCAAATGGGGATGGTTATAGCTATTTGGTAGATCACGACTGCAGATCAAAGATATCACATTTTCAAATCCCCTCCTGAATGTAGCTTTGGTAGAAGAAAATATGATGAATAAATACATTACCTGTGGAAATTAACTATTTCTGTTCATAAGTTTAGATAGAAACCAAACCGTGCTTCTTTACTCAAATCTGTAGGTTTTACCAATATCTTACCTACAGGTATAAATAAGTTAAACTGAGCTGGAGTCAGATTTCCAGTGTCCAGAGTTAGAATAAAGAGAACCTGAATCTAAACGTCAAACTACTCCTTTGTTTCCAGAACATTCTGCTGGTCCAGAGGCAGATGTTAGTGAAGGAGAGGGAGGTGGAGGACTTTCAGCAAGCTCTGAAGAGCTACACCGACGCCACATCCAGCCAGAGCAACAATCTGCAGTAGGTTTCTGCTACTCAGTGGATAGCAGGGGCCACTGGGGGATAATAATACATTATTTGATTTGATCTCCTCCAATCAATGAGTCAGAATCGATTATGCTCTAGCAGATTGATTATGTCTGCCTTACTCGTCCACTCTCGTCGTCTCGCTTTGCCGCTCTCTATTTCTCACTCAATTTGTCTCTCCCTCTCTTGAACTTCCTTTCCCTCCCTCCCTCCCTCCCTCCCTCCCTCCCTCTCGTTATTGTTCTCTCTCTTGCTCCTTCTCTATTTCTCTTTCTCCTTCTCTCTTTCCCTCCAGTGTGTCTGTTCAGAACCTTCCAGACAGATCCTGTTTCATAATGTACGAGTTCTGGCAGGATCGCCTGTCTTGGATGAGGTAAGCTTGTTGTACAGTCCAGGGGAAGCTATTCGCCTCCTGACATGTCACTCAATCAACTGCAGTACCGTCCACTAATCCATTTTGTCCCGCCCCTTTTTCCTTTAGCTACCAACAATCGTCCATCAGTAAGACTTTTCAGCGTTGCATCATCAATGCCCTTGAAAATCCTGAGATGGTGTCCACTATGTTGCTACCAGGTAGGAGCTAGCAACATTTGAGGATTTACTATTTAGAACTCTTCGAAATATTTCGGTTGTATATTATATTTATTTTTCTGATGTATCATTAGATGTAGCTATTCATTAGTTGGTTGGTTCCTTAGTGGAATAATGTGTTTATTCAAGTTTGTATTTTCATTGATGATTTTCAGCATCTTGGTGGATAATGAACAACAACTAACAGGAGCAACGTTTTTCAAAATATATAAAGAAAAGCAGATGTTATTTTGTTTAATTTCACAATTTATACCGTTTTCAGTGTATTTATTATTATGTGACATGCAGGAATATTTTACTAAACGGTGTATTGTATTAAGTATATCGTTGAAAAACTGAAAAGTTATGCACGACTTACAACTGCTTAGTTGAATCAGTCAACCAAAATCCAGTCCTTTATGGGAGAGATATTTGAAATACTGCAATAATTGTTGTGTTATTGGAGTCCTTGATGTCATGACTTTAGCTGTACATTTCATATATTTCTGAACATGCTGTTTATGACTTACTTTTCATGTAAATACACATCCTAGTAGAAACCTCTGCATGAAAATCCACAATTTCCTGTTGGCAGTTGGTTTCCCATACAGCAACGCTAGTTTAAAAAAAAAAAGTAGAAAACTGTATTTCCTTTAACATCTTCATATCAAAATGAATACTGGGTCTGCATTTGCTAGCTTGCATTTAGAAAGAATATACAGTTGATGACTTAAAGACATAGACATCATCAAAAAACTCCACCTACTCTATATTGTGAAATGTTGATTCCGACAGTCATTTATAGCATACAAACCATAAAGTGACATGTCTCTCTTAGATAGAACGTAATGAGAAAAGGGGTTGGGTTTCCAACTACAGTTACAACATGAACCCCCCTACTCATTCTAGTGACACTTCAGCACCTTAGTTGTAAACAGTGACTGTTTCTGTGGCTGACACAACAGACATATGTTGTCATGTTCTGAACCCATGGTTTTGAATAACATAAGACTGTTCAAGTGATTAGAACGGTTCTTTAGATGTCATGTGCTTTGAAGTGCAACCTTTTAGTCAGGTTTTAATAATGTAGGTCTGAATGAGAATAGTTCAGATCCAGGTGAAAGATGTAACCAAGTACTGTTATTTTTTCCATCAAGCAAAGCCATTAACACCACAAGGCATCTGATATGTTGTCTTATACCACAGATTCATTACCTATGAAGAAATGAAACCATTATATTTTGTGTACAGAACAAAACAGGTGAGGCAGTGAGTCACGATCACATTTAATGTCTTTCGCCTCGAGTCTGGATATGGATAATCGAATATAAAAAGATAAAGGTTTATTTATGTGTTTCATGAATATGGATAAAATGTCTGGTCGTGTGTGATGCTGAACTTGACAATGCCTACAGAGAAGGAACGATTATGGAAACATTTCCGTGTGGCTGTTTATCATTTACAATCTTTTAAAAATCAATGTTGAAACTGTAATGTGAATGCTACGTTCATTTCTAGCATGAAATAAAGTTTATGACTTGATTATATCCTATTTGATTGCTTAGTTGTTTTTCCTCTGGTTGTAATGACATAATAAAACATCGGATTTATTGTAGCAGAGTGTTTTAAACGGTTGATTGGCATACTGTATGTACCAGAGAAATTCTAAAAGATTATAAAGGGGATTAATATTTCCCCCCAGAGCTGTAACGTTAATTTCATTCAAGAGATGACATAATTATCTGTCTAAGTACATAGCTTCATCAACAATGGGTGTAATGTAAGCCTAGGGAACAGCCTCAAGATATGAATGTTGACAATGACAAAGATCAATGGCTTTCGCCAAAGAGATCAGAAAAAATTCGAAAATGGAATCTTGCCTCCTGTGGCGCTTAGTGAGGCTGGATATTTCAGAGAAAAGAACGCTGTTCAAAAGCTTCAGGAAATGTTTATTTCCCCACTGGCAATACTGGCTATTCTTTTGAAATGCCTCATAAATATATTAAAAACTGGCTTATAATATCACTGGCTGCTGCCTTTGAAAATGCTGGAAAACCAGCTAAGTGACTAAAAGAGACCTTTGTTGAAAATGCGTCAGCAAGGACCAACATCTTCGTCTCTGCTGGGTTTTAGGAATCTCAACTGAGCCTGACCTTGACGGGTCTCGCCTGTCACACAGAGGCTATATCAGAGACTCTCCTGGCGGCGTCTCAGTGTCACCCTACAACCTCAAAGTGGTTTATGATCCAAGCTTTGGCTCAAAGGGAGACAGAAGAAGAGGCCAATGTTCACTGAAAGAGTTCTGAGTTCTTGTTAAGGGTTATATTGTAAACAACCCATTGCCAAACAAAGGGGTGTGTCACGTGTATACGACCGGAGAGATGAGTGCGTCGCGGGAGAGGAACTTTATCTCCCTCGGTTTCATACTGAACTCATCTCAACACAGGAACAGCGTGGGTGCGCTGTCTGTGAAAGACAAACACTGACGGCATCGCGAATAACACGAGTTTCTCAGAACATGAGGGAAAAGTTTCGTTTCCCTTAAGGAAGCGTCGCTGCCACGAAAGAAGAATCATTCCGACAACGTGGTTCTTGCGGAAGATTTGTTTCAAGAACTGCAGCGTATCTTCAGAGACATAAAGAGATGGGTTCCATGACACAGCAGGTGGAAATCCTAGACGACAGGCCCAGACTGAGAGCTAGACTATCAGATAAACGCTTCCTCATGTGTCGAAGACCTTAATCGTCTCCTCGCTACTGTCTGCAAACAGGACTCTCATTCAAACAACCCTCTCTATGGATTTGCAGGTGTTTATGGGTTTGTATTGATTGTGAAACCAGCTTTTGTGTACTCTGGTCTTGAATACATTTCGATATATATTGTTTGATTGCCCCAATCTACGGTTGCTTGTTTAATGTTTAGAATATAGTGTGTCAACACCATGGCAACAGATCATCTCCCTAAAAGATCTGGAAGACAGTCTTTAAGAGAAACAGTCATACTGGAGGTACAATACCCTTTACATCGTGGGATAATTGGGACGTTTATCACGTTTGGCACTCAACCATCGCATCTGAATAGCAATGTGTCTTTAATAGCAGAAGTGCCCTAATGGGTCTTATTTTTTAATATACGGGATGAAAGGGTAAAAAGAAAAGAGCTAGAAGAGGAATAGAAGAAGAGGAAAGACAATCAGAGCACATGACAGCCAGACAGCCAGACAGAGGCAGTGATGCATTCGTGCTGAGGCAAAGCCGCGCTAGATGGAAACGCAATATGCCGGTTCCCAGATAGCGTGTCTCTGAAAACAGCTGAAGGCCTTGGAGACTGGACAGATTTGTCAGTTGGGAGAACAAGACAACCCCGAACAGTTGTCTGAGAGAGCAGAAGACGTGTGGAACATTAGTGAGAACAGAAAGTCATCGGTTAAGTAGGAGAGTTCTGGTGACAGTTGATCAAGGAGGAATTATAAACAGCTGATGGTCATAAACACAGTTCTGGTATTAGGAGGTGTTTTTATCCTGGGGATTGAAGTTGTTTCATTGCACTATGTTTTAGGTTGAGCGGCCGACAAATACAGATATACGTGGTCGAACGCTCCAGCACGCACGTGTTCTTTTTGCTCAGAGGCGAAATTGAGAACATTATGCAACGCATCGGTTATAAGACAAGACAAAGTTAGACTTATTCCAAGGACGAGGCGATGTAGAGAAAGAGTCAGACGGGGTTAGAGAAAGATGGAGTTAAAGAGAGAGAGAGAGAGAGAGAGAGAGAATTAGTGAGAGAGAGATGGAGTTAGAGAGAGATATGGAGTTAGCGAGAGAGATGAGTTAAAGAGAGAGATAGAGTTAGAGTGAGATGGAGTTAGAGGAAGAGAGATGGAGTTAGAGAGAGAGAGAGATGGAGTTAGCGAGAGAGATAGAGTTAGAGAGAGAGAGATGGAATTAGAAAGAGAGAGATGCGTCAGAGAGACCGCCAGAGGAGATAAGAAAAACATTTCAAACATAAAGGAAGCAGAATAAAGAGCATGAGAAAGAAGAGAGATTTATTGGAAAGGAGACAGACTGGAATGTGATACTTTGAGGAGCAGAGAGAGAGAGAGACAGTGAGAAAGAGAGAGAGAGAGAGAGAGAGAGAGAGAGAGAGAGAGAAACAGCTCAACGTGAGGAGAAGATGAGGAGGAGGTGGATGAAAGTATAAAACATGGATGTGAGAATGAAAGTAAAGAAAAGAATGGAGAAAGGGAAACAGGTACAAAGAGCTCTGAGCCAGACAGCTGTGCAGGGGAGAGACTATAAGATACACAAGCTGAGGGGGGAAAATGAGCTAAACAGTTTGGAGAAAAGTATGAAGAGCGAATGTAAGAAATAGAGAGCGCGTGTGAGAGAAAGATAGTGATAATGCTGTAAGAAAGAAAAAAGATAGAAAGAGAAAGAAATAGAGAGAGGAGGTGGAGCGAGAAAGAGAGAGAGAGACAATGAGAGACAGTGAGCGAGTGAGAGTCAGTGAGAGAAAGAGAGAGAGTGAGAAAAAGAGAGAGAGACAGTGAGAAAAAGAGAGAGTGAGAGAGACTGTGAGAAAAAGAGTGAGAGAGACAGTGAGAAAGAGAGAGAGATAGTGAGAAAGAGAGAAATAGGGTGAAAAATACAGTAAGAGAGAGAGTGAGAGAGTGAGAGAGTGAGAAAGAGAGCGATAGAGACAGTGAGAAAGAGAGAGAGAGAGAGAGAGAGAGAGAGAGGGCAAAAAGACAGGATGACAAGATGCTTGGGTAGGAGGAGAGAAAGCAGAGGGAGCTTGATGAGAACAGCGAAGGAAAACGAGAAGATAAACAATAGGCTAAGAGACTGAACAGACAAGAAGAGCAGAAGGTGGAGGAAAGAAATGACACCAGGGTGGGATGAAAAGACGAGGGAGAGAAAAGCGGAGCAGAAAATAAGGAGATGAAAGAGAGGGTTGAGAGGGAGATGGGGGGAGGGGGAGGGGGCAGAGCATCGACGGGGCAGAGCAGAGATGGAAGCGGGTGTTAGAAACATAAATTGTCAAGAGAACAAAGATGGAAAGGCAACAGCAAATAACGCTCATACCGGATTAGACCGTGAACACTTATAGAGAAATTAACCTGTGGCTGTCTCAAACGAAGGGGGATAAGATGCAGAACAGCGGAATTAAACGTCAATAGAGCAAAAAATGGCCTTATTTGGGTACGGGTTTAGCCCACAGACATTACAGTAGACGATATAGAAACTGGATTAAATGTATCGATGTACATCTCACTCTTTTAAAACGAATGGAGGTTATTGAGGTCTGTCTCTTTAAATTCTCCCATGATCCTCCTCTAAACTTTACAGTTATGTTTTCTTCTTAGAAGTTCATAATAATAACGGAAGGAGTTGAATTAGATAAATGTTAACCAAATTAAATATATTTAATCATATAAATATGATTTTTTGATAAAGTATTACTAAAACCGTAAGTGGACCCATTACGTAATGCTTCTTGTTTAAATACCGGCAACCTTCTCATTACATCCGGGCATTCAGAAAACTTGTACGCTAGGCTACGAACAGAGAACGCGTTTCTCCAATATCCGCCTAGGGGAAAGTCCCCGGACACATAGCAGAAATTGCTCTGCGTGGATGCAGTTACCGGCTTGAGCGCGTCCTTGAGTAGCTAAGACGCTCCTCGGAGCAGAGCTTGGCGCTCTCAAGTCGTCATTGTCAGTGCGATAGGCATGCAAGTAATACAAACGCATGAACAGAACGGGGCTCATTCTCCGAATGCTCTTTTACAGCGTTCAGTTCACAAAAACAAACCGTTCTGAATTTATTTTCCTATGACTAAGCACGCTTCCCAATAAGCGTGGATAAGTGTGGTGAGAGCGCCATTCAGTGGATAAAGGTTGTGTAAACACCCTTTTAACACCGGTGTTTTATTTACACTGGATCATACGATTGTACAGCCTACAATGAAATGGAAACAGGTAACATGGACGTTGCTGTCCAATATCAGACAGTAATTCCTTTAAGGAACATTCATGTAATTAGTAATTCAGACAGGGATTATTAAAGGAGCAAGACACAAATCCTCATGTGTCAAAGAAAACAGAAATGTAACTTTGAAAACTGTTTCTTCTCAATGAATACATGATACCATTTCTAAATTGTATTTCCCCTGTCCTGCCTTCTTCCATCACGGAAGAGAACAAAGAAATCTGCCCTCCTCCTCATGACCACTAGGTGGAGTGCCTCGCTTTCCTCCACCATCCTTTGTTATGACACACACACACACACACACACACACACACACACACACACACACACACCGGCGCCTCACAGCCAGAGAAGAGAAACACGACAGCATCACAGGGAGGCTCCCACCCAAAGCTAACGTGACCTACTTCCTCCCCCACTGAGCTTTCCCATCATTCAGTGGGAGTGGGTGTAGCCCCCCTCCCTCCCTCCTCGGCCCCCTCCCTCCCTCCCTCCCTCCCTCCCCCCTCCCTCCCTCCCTCCCTCCCTCCCTCCCTCACCCCCCCCCTCCTCCTCCTTATTCCGATCGGGTCAGTAGCAAGCCAGCAGCAGCATCACTACTACATTAGGCTCTGTTTGCTGCCTCGTTCCCGCTCTGCACCAGCACACTCGGAGGAGTAAGGAGAGAGCAGGGAGACAACAGGGAAGTCGTTCATAAAACCAAAAAATGAAGGAGACAGAAAGAGAGGATAATAGGAGAGAGAGAGAAAGTGAGAGAGAGACAGGAAAACTAGCAATGACGAGACCAGCAGGGATAAACGGAGAAAGAGAGCAACAGACTAATAGGAGGAGAGAGAGAGAAATCGCCAGATGACTAGAGTAGTGCGAGAGCGTGGTTGATGAGAGAGACAAGGGAACTGATGCAGGCAAGGGAAATAGTAGAGGGATACCACGGAGACGAGAGTCTATAGATAAAGGGGAGAAGAGACTAGTTCCAGGGAAGAAAACCTCGTTGAGGAAGAGCGCGGGTATATGAAAAAGGAGAAGGATAGAAGGCAGAGTACGGAGAGAAAGAGGTCAGGATGCGGAGCCAGAGCTGAAAAATCACGACGTCGCGGGAGAGCGTTAACCAAGGCTGAGAGCCAGAAAATGAGGGTGGTGACGAACAGACCACGCAACACATCACGACACACACACACACACAACACTACCGGTCTCAACCACACGACCCACGCACGCACAAAAATACACACACACACACACACACATTCACACCCATGCACACACGCTCAAGCGAACACTTACACATGAACACACATGCGTGTGTAGATACACCACATGGTGCATGGCTGCATCTGCCTACCCCATGCTAGGAGCGTTCTGGTGTTGCAGCGTGGACAGGAAGGATGCCCTCCTACTCAGTCTGGCTGCTTCACTGTGAGATGGAGGTGTTGTGGATGTCTGGACCAGCCAGCCTGCTCTGTAATTAGACTGTGTCAAGGATGTTTAGGTTTTTGAATGGATTTTGAATGACCCCCTGCTGTGCTATGGAGGAAAACAGAAAGCTTGTTTTGACATGAAGCATTCAGTGGAACACAAATAAATTAAGCTTTTCTGAGAGGTTGTTAAGAAGAGCTGGTAACCATTGACGGTTGATCTCAGACACGCTCAGACACACACACACCACACACACATTCACTACCCAACACACACACATCGCACTTCATCCTCCAAATTGATTCCTCTTAAAACACGTCATATCGGTATGTGGTAACCATAGTTACTGGGGTTTGATTCTGGTTGAACAGTGAGGAGTGGTGTTTCCTCTGGTTTCTTAGTATGACACACACACACACACGGCATGCATGCATGCATGTACACACACACAAGAGCGCGCATATGCACCCGCAAGCACATACAGGCTACACACCATCTGTGTCATGTTATGTTCAACCTTAATAGTTTAACCACAATGTGCTGTCTGCAGTTCATAAAAACTTGCGGTTTGACTATTAAGTGTGCCTGCGGCAATAGGTTTATGTTAACTCATGGAGTCTATTATGTCTGTGAAAAAACGCTTTGGTAGAAAAGTATCTTTTTTAGCAATCACCTCTCTCTCAACGCGGAAAAAATGGGACCCTTTTTCTTAACCACTACCTCCTCTCCCCTTTTCAGTGACGACCGAGGCAATGCCGGACGAAGACGAAATCTGTGCCGGACAAGCCCCCATCCCCTCCTCTTCCCTGCCAGCCCCTCCAGCCCCGCCCCTCCTCTCCCCCCCCCCCCCATGCATGCTCTCCCGCCAAAAACAGGCAAGATCGACTGAAAACGCCGCACTCCACGCGTTCAACGGCTGGCATGAGCATCGGACACCATCATCAGGCCCGGCATATTCATCACCCCACGGCTGCGTCAAAGAACAGTTCGGGCCGCCTCTCCCTGGTGTTGTGTCTTGTCGCGCGTCATCTCCACCATGGGCCGCCCGTTGCTTTTCCTCTCTCCGGGG
>BROE01000021.1:3417621-3460270 GCA_036571765.1 Plecoglossus altivelis | reverse complement strand
CTCCCTCCCTCCCTCCCTCCCTCCCTCCCTCACCGCCCCCCCTCCTCCTCCTTATCCGATCGTGGTCAGTAGCAAGCCAGCAGCAGCATCACTACTACATTAGGCTCTGTTTGCTGCCTCGTTCCCGCTCTGCACCAGCACACTCGGAGGAGTAAGGAGAGAGCAGGGGGAGACACAGGGAGGCTTCCATAAATACAAAAAGAGGGACAGAGAGAGAGCAGGAAATAGGGAGAGAGAGAGAAAGAGAGAGAGAGCAGGAAATAGTGAGAGAGAGCAGGGATATAGGGAGAAAGAGAGCAGGGATATAGGGGAGAGAGAGAGAGAGATCGCGTGACTGTATGTGCGAGAGTGCGTGTGTGTGAGAGAGAGACAGACTGAGGCAGGCAAGGGAATAGGTAGAGGGGAACCACGGAGACGGAGGAGTCTATAGAGTGAAAGGGAGATAGAGACTGAGTGTCAGGGGAAGAGAAACCTCGTCTGGAGGAAGAGCGCGGGTATAAATAAAGGAAGGAAGGAAGAGAGGCAGAGAGAGAGAAAGAGGGTCAGGATGGCGGAGCCAGAGCTGAAATCACGGAGCAGTCGGGAGAGCGTTAACAAGGCTGGGAGCCAGGAGAAGATGGAGGGTAGGTGGAACAGACACGCAGAACATCACACACACACACACACACACACTGACCGGTCTCACACACGCCCAACGAACGCACAAATACACACACACACACACACACATTCACACCCATGCACACACGCTCAAGCGAACACTTACACATGAACACACATGCGTGTGTAGATACACCACATGGTGCATGGCTGCATCTGCCTACCCCATGCTAGGAGCGTTCTGGTGTTGCAGCGTGGACAGGAAGGATGCCCTCCTACTCAGTCTGGCTGCTTCACTGTGAGATGGAGGTGTTGTGGATGTCTGGACCAGCCAGCCTGCTCTGTAATTAGACTGTGTCAAGGATGTTTAGGTTTTTGAATGGATTTTGAATGACCCCCTGCTGTGCTATGGAGGAAAACAGAAAGCTTGTTTTGACATGAAGCATTCAGTGGAACACAAATAAATTAAGCTTTTCTGAGAGGTTGTTAAGAAGAGCTGGTAACCATTGACGGTTGATCTCAGACACGCTCAGACACACACACACACACACACATTCACTTACACACGCACACACACGCACGTCATCCTCCAATGTGATTCTTAAAACACGTCATATCGGTATGTGGTAACCATAGTTACTGGGGTTTGATTCTGGTTGAACAGTGAGGAGTGGTGTTTCCTCTGGTTTCTTAGTATGACACACACACACACACGCATGCATGCATGCATGTACACACACACAAGAGCGCGCATATGCACCCGCAAGCACATACAGGCTACACACCATCTGTGTCATGTTATGTTCAACCTTAATAGTTTAACCACAATGTGCTGTCTGCAGTTCATAAAAACTTGCGGTTTGACTATTAAGTGTGCCTGCGGCAATAGGTTTATGTTAACTCATGGAGTCTATTATGTCTGTGAAAAAACGCTTTGGTAGAAAAGTATCTTTTTTAGCAATCACCTCTCTCTCAACGCGGAAAAAATGGGACCCTTTTTCTTAACCACTACCTCCTCTCCCCTTTTCAGTGACGACCGAGGCAATGCCGGACGAAGACGAAATTGTGCCGGACAAGCCCCCATCCCTCTCCTCTCCCCTGGCCAGCCCCTCCAGCCCCGCCCCTGCCTCTGCCCCTGCCGATGGCTCTCCCGCCAAAACAGGCAAGATCGAGCTGAAACGCAGCATCACGCTGTTCAACGGCGTGGGCATGATCATCGGCACCATCATCGGCTCCGGCATATTCATCACGCCCACGGGCGTGGTCAAAGAGACAGGTTCGGCCGGCCTCTCCCTGGTGGTGTGGTCGGTCTGCGGGGTCATCTCCACCATGGGCGCCCTGTGCTACGCCGAGCTAGGCACCACCATCACCAAATCCGGCGGCGACTACACCTACATCCTGGAGGTGTACGGAGAGCTGGCGGCCTTCCTCAAGCTGTGGGTGGAGATGCTCATCATCCGTCCGTCCTCACAGTACGTGGTGTCGCTGGTGTTCGCCACCTACCTGCTCAAACCGCTCTACCCGCACTGCAACGTACCAGACAGCGCCGCTAAGATCATCGCCTGTCTGTGTCTCAGTGAGTACACCGACGGGCGTCGTGTGAACGAACTTTGCGTGTGTAGGCCTTCTGTGCGTAACCGTAAACCTGGGGCGAGAGCCTGAAAAAACAGGATGCTCTGGCAGTTGACGGCTAATGTTTTACTTGGCCGTCAGAACAGAAAACGCATACACCACACAATGTATATCCACTCAAGCCACGATCCAGCCGTTAGATGAATGCGAAACAATCCAGATCATTGTGTATGTTTGTCATGTATTTAAGTTGGACAATAATGTTGTTCACGGGGTTTCCCCTTCTCCAGCCACCCTGACGTTCGTCAACTGCATCAGCGTGAGAGCGGCCACCAAGGTCCAGGACCTCTTCACAGCCTCCAAACTGCTGGCTCTCATCATCATCATCATCTTCGGCTTCATCCAGATTGGAACAGGTACCGTGGAGCTGCAAGCCTCCTAGCTCTGAGTCGTGGGTTCGATTCCAACATGGAGGCTTCTGGTTTGGAGTGTGAATAGACTCTGAATAGTGTTTCGTTTGATGTTATTGTTTCCCTTCATCGCTGTGGGCTGTGATTGGCCTCCTCAAATGCTCCCCAAATCGTGAAACATTTACAGCCACGTGTTTGTCAAGATCATGAAAGAAGCTTCTGGAATTTTTTACTGATTTAAATGAGCGGTAGATTCGAATGTAGGCATTCCAGGTGTTGCTAGGCCTTAGCAACACCTAGCTAGGGTCATGTGACTAATGTTGCTGTGGGTTGACTGGTGTGGATAGGTTTATATGACACAGACTGTTTAAATGGCTTATACAAATACATTTCTTTTTTTTTTTTGGTTTATCTGTCAGCGGTTCTGCTGGCTTGGTGCTGTAGTTTTACTACTGCTCTGCTGCACTGTCTCAAGTGGGCCCAGAACTGTATTTCTTACACGGACAAACCTCCTTGTGGAAGGTAATGATTTGTTGTAGTCTAAGTGGGGAGTTGAATATTAAATGTCAGGGTGAATTACCAGAAGATAAATGTGCCACTGACATACTTTGTTTTCCTCGATGGATTTTGTATAGGTTTCCCCAGGCCTAGGCCAACATATTTTCTTGATTTAATTTGATTGGCTCTCTAAATCTTTTTACACACTTTGCTTATAAATTACTTCTTTTTTTTTTCATCAGGATCTCTGCCAGAATTTGTATTTATTTAGATATTTGATCTGGGTGCACAACCTAACTCTCATTCATTTCTGTTAAACACATGGCGTTGTGAAGGAAACCCATCAAATATACAGGCGGGACGGACTAAACGTGCCCGTCTCTCTCTCTCTCCCTCTCCCTCCGTCTCTCTCTATGTCTCTCCCTCTCTCTCTCTCTCTCTCTCTCTCTCTCTCTCTCTCTCTCTCTCTCCCTCTCGCTCCGTCTCTCTCTATGTCTCTATGTCTCTCTCTCTCTCTCGCTCCCTCTCGCTCCGTCTCGCTCCGTCTCTCTCTATGTCTCTCTCTCTCTCTTTCTCCTCTTCTCGCTACATCTGCTCACGCTGTGAGGCCACGCCGGACACCTTTGTGTTCGGCTCACGCGGTTGCCATGGAAACTACAGTGAGCGGCTAGCTGCAAGCTTGGAATTGGAACACGCGCGAGAGCGGTGGCGTGTGCGACTGGTCGTCGTCATGCTTCAGTTGGCAGGAGTTTTCTAGTTTGATTCTCAGTGCGGCTGAACGTCGGCCCCCATAACATTTTTCTGACGTATTTTTGAAAGCTATTAAAACATGAGATCTCATGTCACTCCCCCCCTCCACCCCCCCAAAAACTGAAACATTTTGTCAAAGGTGTTGAAACCTTTCCCCTCAACTCTCCTTCCCTCAGAAAATCTATCTTTTCTAACTTACAAATAGAAGGAGTTTTCAACCTGACGACAGCTATCAGAACATGTGACTCTCTGTTTCTAGGTCCACACTGTTTACCAAATCGGTGATTTTTATTCAGATTTGAGGACAGCTAAATCATCTGAGATGGATTTGTTGGTCTGTCATGTCCAGCAATGTAACAGTGAGGCAGGGGTGTTTTCGGAGACTAGAGGTTTAGCCCCAGACCCCAGACACAGACCCACCGCACCCCAAAGACAACATGTTGCTCTTGGCTGCCTCGCGCCAGCACACGCCACCTCCAATATCTCAAGCGCGACCGCCACTGCTATGGCAACGGACAGCCAGCAGGCACGAGTGGCCTTTATCCAGTTACATTTAAAAAATGTTTAATCCTGCACAAACCTGTAGCCCCAAACTCTGTCTTTGACGCTACAGTTTGTGTTTTTGACTGCCCCTCAAAGTCCACTACAACTACGATTCCTGTTCTAATTGCTTGAATTTCCCTCAAGTTTCTTTCCCCGAAACTTATAAATGTCCTCTTTGTTTTGCTGTCACTGATTTGACCGACGTTATGCTGTGTGAAAATGAGGGGCATTCACAACTGCAGGTGTTGTGTGTGTGTGGGTGTGTGTGTGGGTGTGTGTGTATGTGTGTGTGTGTGTGTGTGTGTGAGTGTTAGGGGGGGAATGGGATCAAAAGTGTGTGCAAAAAGACCATTGGCCTAAGCCTTGAAAACCCAGGCTTAACAACGCCTCTAGTTTACACTCATTATAATTAGTAATAGCCTAACGTAATAGGCTTCTGTATTCATTTAACCAACTCTTCTATCCAAAGTGACATATAGGAGGGAGAACTAATTGCTGAGCTGCAGTCTAATGTTCTGCCCCACATATTCACAGTGATCAGAATCAAATGTCCAAACTGTGTTTCATTTTCCGTTTGGTTTAGCCTCTCAATGTCCGTCTCCCCGATGTGTCTGAACAGGAGACGTTCCATATTTGATGCCAGACAGGGCGTTTGAAAACAGCAAAATGGGAGTAGACAACATAGTGCTGGCTCTGTACAGTGGACTCTTTGCTTTTGGAGGCTGGTAAGTCATGTGAAACTCTTTCCCACGTACACTAAAACCAAAACAACGACGTGCAAGATCGAGTGTGAATCGATCCGTCGATCAGCGAGTGAATCGTTTGATCCGAATCCCCCTCGATTCTGTACGTTTGCATTCGATCCAGTTCGAAGGGCGTCCTTTAATCAGTTGTGTGTTTTTACTTGTGACTCTTCTCCCCAAGGAATTACCTCAACTACGTGACCGAAGAGATGATCAACCCAGAGAGGTGACTTGAACGTGATGGAGGTTGTGTTGGTTGGGATTACGCAGTGAACCAGCTACCAGCTGTAAATACACATCCGGTTCAGAGTTCAGCGGCGATGGCGTTGCATACGATGGCGTTCTACCAGCTTTGCGAAGCTTGCTTGGGTTGTTTGCATGGACTTGTTTTTGAGGTGATCGTGTGGTCCCGTGACGCTCGCTAGAGTCCCTTTCGGGCTCTTTTAATATAGTTCTGTCAATCAAATCTTTTCCCCTTTTTGATTCAATATCCTGCTTGTTTATCAGATCTCACTTTTAGCATGGTGGATCAAGTTGCACAAAAAAAGCTCAACACATTTCTTCAACCCACTTTCTTCTACACTGTACAACACTTTAATGAGCTGTCTTATGCACGAGACCAAAACAAATTTCCTTATGCATCATTTACCGAATGTTGAAATGAATCGAGTTGAATTGGCGAAACTCACTTCTCAGTATTAATAAGGCCCATCTGGTTGATGAAAGAGCTAGCTTCTCTGTAGCGTAGCTTGTCAAAGCAGTGTTTACAAAGATGGTCGTCGCTTTTCCAAATCAAAGATCACAAAGTCAAGCCCCAAGATCGTGTGAAAGTGGCTTTGACGAGCGATGTGGACACGCCCGTCGCCTAAAGCGCGTGTGACATTCGGATGACCATTGATGACCTTTCACCTCTCCTCCAGGAACCTGCCCCTGTCCATCATCATCTCCATGCCCATTGTGACGGTGGTGTATGTCCTGACCAACCTGGCCTACTTCACCACCATCCCTCCAGAGGTGATGGTGGAATCCCAGGCGGTTGCCGTGGTAAGTCAAATCAAATCGAAACTTTATTTGTATAGCCCTTTTTACAAGCAATGTCACAGAGGGCTTCACATAAGCGTATAGAACTGACACTCAACCAACCAAAACCCTCAAGGAAGACAAGGAATTACTCACTGAAAAACTCTTTGAGGAGAAAAAAGGGACAAAACCTTGGGAAGAGCAATTCACAAGGCACTTTGTTGAAGGAAGCAGAGTTTTGTTGTTCGTTACTACAAAACTGGGGGTGGGGGGGTGTGTGTGTGGGGGGGTGAGGTTGTTGTTGTGTTGTCAAACATAACAGACTGCATCTGTGAAAGTTTCACGTTTTGTAATGTGGCATTTGAGATACGATGCCTTTGTTGCACAGACTGTTCCCCCCCGGCACTAACCTCTGTCATGTTGTTACAACTGTCCTTTGTCATCTGCTCAAGCGAGTCAGTACAGGCTCCAGTCAGAGTACTGAGTGTGATCTCAGTGATAATGCCAAGGTTTGAAAGACAAATGTTGCTGTGGTGTTGCAGAGTTTCGGCGAGTACCATCTAGGGGTCATGTCCTGGCTCATCCCTGTCTTCGTGGGTCTGTCCTGTTTCGGTGCCGTTAACGGGAGTCTGTTTACGTCAGCACGGTCAGTCGGTGTGTGCGTGTGCGTGTGCGTGTGTGTGACAGAGATAAAGGAGAGAGAGAGAGAGAGAGAGAAAGAGAGAGTGGAGAGTGTACGAGAGAAGAGAGTTGTGAGACAAGAAAGCGAGAGTGTGAATGGGAGGGAGAAGAGAGAACGAGATGGAGATGTGGGCGATGTTAATGATATGCAGTTTGATTATTAATCTCTTTTGCATTTTAATTAAAACCTAAAGATAGTATCAAAATAATTTCGCTGCAGCTGTAGCACACAGGTTGTGATTGGTCGGTTGCTTCTCTCCTCGTTTCATAGGCTCTTCTATGCTGGCGCTCGGGAGGGCCAGCTTCCTGCAGCGCTGGGATTGGTCCACACTGACCTCTTCACCCCAGTCCCCTCCCTCATTTTCACTGTGAGTCTACTTCTATTAATTGGCGAATTGTTAATGACAGATTCAGATCTTAAGAGAAACTTCTATGACACTTTTATGGGTGGATGATTCACTGTGAACAGCCAGTAGATTGTATTCCAAAGTCTTCAGTCCTACCACTTGACACCATGTGTTTTCGTAAAAAGTTATCATAAAAATAGTGTAGAACTTCGACCAGAAAAATCTACTTAAATACTGTATTTGTACTTAGTTACTTCCCATCTGTGACAGTATGATAGCTGAGGAGAAAGAACATTTCTGTAATAGCAAGATGCACGGAAACAGACGCCACCCACAGCTACTGCAGTCTGCAGAGGCTCAATGAAGACACTGCTGTGCCTTGAACCCATCCACACTAACTCTCCCTCTGTCTCTCTGCGTCCACGCTTCCCTGCAGTGTTTCCTGTCCATGCTGTACGCCATCTCTCAGGACATCTTCTCCGTCATCAACCTGTTCAGCTTCTTCACCTGGCTGTGCGTGGGCATGGCCATCACCGGCATGCTCTGGCTTCGCTGGAAAAAGCCGGAACTTCACAGGCCAATCAAGGTACGTCCAGGTGCACGACCACACTCTGCCATGTGGTTTGTACACGTGTATATTTTCGGGGAGGAGGGGGGGGGGAGGCATTTCACAAGCTTTCTTGGACAGTTTTTCCGTCAAAGTGAGGTATACCTTGACCAGGTGCACGACCACACTCTGCCATGTGGTTTGTACACGTATATTTTCGGGGACGGGGGGGTGGGCATTTCACAAGCTTTCTTAGACAGTTTTTCCGTCAAAGTGAGGTATACCTTGACCAGATGCACGACCACACTCTGCCATGTGGTTTGTACACATGTATATTTTCGGGGAGGGGGAGGGGGGGGCATTTCACAAGCTTTCTTAGACAGTTTTTACGTCAAAGTAAGGTATACCTTGAAAGGCCATGGCGAGGGAGACGTGAATTAAAAACCACAAAGCCACATTCTAACTCAGGTAGCTGTAGCTAAAGTCTAAGCCAGCATGTGTGCTTCTCCCCTGAGCTAACAGGGCACCCCACCCTCCGTTTTGAAAGAAATGGTTTCCCATGTTCAAAAAGGAAATGACTACATAGGAAACCTTTTTTATTTATATATTCAAGCTATGTTCTCGGAGTCGCTCCGAATGTGGCCGAGAACATAGAGATCTCTTGCATATACCTTTTCAGTACATGCATCAGTGTACGTTATCAAACCAATATTGTGTTACAACCTGACCTTTTCCGATGGACAAAGCTGCAGATGTCTCCTGCTGTATGATAGGGTTAGTTTTACGTGCTACAGAACCCAAAAGAACCGTTAGTAGCTAGTTCCCCAAGTCTTGTGGGAAACAGGCTACCTGAATAACATGCTTTAGAACCAAACTGAGAGGATTACTTCCATTGTCCATTGAAACAATTAGCCACAGGAACCAGGGAACAATTTCTCCCCCGTGTTGCAGGAAAGTGTGTTTGTTGTCAAAGTATTCAGTTCCCTTTGGTTCATTCTAAACTGAGAACATTGCTTTGATTAACCCTGCTACTTTCATCTTCCTATCCAGCATCAGACCGCTTATTGTTTAACAACAACCACAAATGAATATATCTCTCGTGTCTAATGTTTACTACGTGGAGTTGGGAGCAAACTGAGCGTTCAGTGATCCTCAGAATGCAGACAGACCTGCCGTTTAGGACAATCAAAAGAAATCGTGTCCCTCTGCAATGACAGTCTTCAAACCTTCAAAACTCTCTTTGGGTTAGACTTCATATGTATCGCACGATAGACTTCATATCGGACAATAACGTTGAAGACATCATGCAAATGCACACTGTTTTAAGCACTAACGGCTGAACTACAGTTGGGATCCAGTACGGCTGACCCTAAATCGTCTGTTTCACTGACTATACCGTACTCACTACTGTACATTGCTTTGGGTAACATGGATTTCATTTAAACCACACCGCTGGTTAAATGAGATGTTCACACGCGTCTTGGTTTCAGCCAGCGTTAGATGGATAAACGTATCGTTCCTGTCTCCTCCCTGCAGATCTGCCTGCTGATACCGGTCGTGTTCGTGCTGGGCTGTGTGTTCATGATCGTGGTTTCCTTCTGGGCCGCACCCTTCGAGTGCCTCGTAGGAACGGCCATCATCCTCACTGGCATCCCGGCCTACCTACTGGGCTACAAGTGGAAGAAGCCCCATGTGATCCGGAAGGTTCTAGGTGAGGCGGTTCTAGAATGCCCTCCCTCCCTCCACTCTTTCTTTTTTCAACTGTAACTTAACTGTAGAGCCTAATACATGTGTGTATATATGCTGCGTGGTCTATATCGGTGTTGGTGAGGGGTGTCCAATCCTGGTCCTTAGTAACCACTCTCCTGAACGTTCTGGACCTTAGGTGTCGAACTCCGGTCCTCGAGGGCCGCTGTCCTGAAGGTTTTCGATGTTTCCCTGCTCCAGCACACCTGATTCTAATGAATGGGTTGTTATCAAGCACTGCGGAAGCCTGATAACGACCCATTATTCGAATCAGGTTCGTTCCTCTGGTCCAGCACATCTGATTCTGATGGTCATTTTCAGGGTTCCAAAGAACAACCCATTGGTTTGAATCAGGTGTTTTGGAGCAGGGAAACATCTAGCACTTTTAGGACAGTGGACCCTGTGGACTAGGATAGGACACCCCTGGTGGATGTTATCAAGGCTACAGGTTGTTTGTACTGCCCACGACAGAGCAACATTTCCCTTGTCAGGCCATGCGAAAACGCACGATCACAAACGCCGTGGTTTGAATCCAACCTCCTGTCTCCTTTCCTCTTCTCAGAGATCTTCACGATGTTCTGCCAGAAGGTCTTGATGTCCGTCCCGGAGGAGCGCGAGGTGCATGAATCTGCAGAGTAGTCCTGCGTGGGGTCTCTGCCCCCCCCCCCCCCCCCCACCCCCCAAGAGGAACAGACCAAGTGTCCCATCTGACGTGTTACTTTGGTTGCTCGACTTCCATGACTGCTGGTAAAGTTGGGTTGAAGAGAATGTATTCTGTATTTTGGAAAATTGTTATTTTTCTCTGGGGGTTTTTTTTGAGGGGGGGGGGAACATTTTCGTAGGAAATCTTTCTACCTTGCCCTCAGTCCTCAAACTATCTCTGCTATTTGTGAATTACTGTACTAACTACCTGAGAAGCATGTTTAGACAAAACGTAGTGGGAGGACGGTGTGGTAAACTCGACTAACGATAGAAACGATAACAATGGACTATTACGTAATCATAGTTGTACTAAATGACTTTATGTAGGGATTACTTCAGATGGTGTGGATTCAACACAGTGCAGGGTGAAAGAAACAAACGATTCACTTTATTCACGGCAAAACGTAAACCCTGAACAAAAACAAAGAAATCTTCAGGGAAATACATCAACACGTTAATAATTCTTCCCCCTCTCCCCCCCCAAAATTACAATTTTTTTCCGATCGAGTTCTTATTTTCTGTCAGTTCTTCACAATCACAACGAAGCTGGTCAAATGTTGTTTGTGGCACAAAGAAAAAGTTCCTCAAGTCGATCATGAAAGGATTAGCATTCAGCACAACAGGAAGCACAATACAGCGTGATGTCGTCTTGTCGTGTTGCTAAGTTGTGTTGCCTTAACATTGTGAAGCAGCTCCGTATAGTGTTTCCTTACCCTCCGTATACCTCATCCTGTAAGCCATGCCTCACTACCCCGCAGTCTTGTTTATGTTCATGGATGTTTAGATATCGTATCATGACTGTGACGTACCTGAAGATACCTGCAGCGATCTAGGGCGTCACACCATCCTGGTAAAACATGGACTCCACGGTCGATCGTCATGGACCACATTCTTACGTCTGTGTTTCGTTCGTGTTTTTTCAGCGTCTCACACGTGACATTGTGTGCCTATACCGGAATGGCCGTTTTTTTGCTACTCTACTAAGGTCATTTTACGCATTCAGACCAGAATGAATGTCGCAAGTTCTGTAGTTTAAGTGATGGTTGTTTGCGTGTTTGATGAGAGTCTTGTTGTGATATTGCAAGCACATCATACAACTGTCCCTAACCCAGTTTGAATCGATAGGACTTGGGGAAAAAGCACACACTAGCACAAACAAGACACACAGCAGGACCTCATAATGGGATGCGTGAGGGAGGAGAAAAGAAGAGCTGTTATTTTCCGTGACACTGCTTTAGGGTGAGTCTCGTACAAAACCCCCACAACTTTAATCAAGAGGCTTTTGTTAGGAACACGTCCGCGTTCATTTGCCATTATGCAAGTTGCGTAACTCTACAACATCCTAGTCTGAAAAAACATCAGCGAATTGAAAAACAACAACCTGTAAACGGCACTAGAACAGCAAACAGGAAGCACAATGTGAAGAGGAACAGGAAGTGGAAATGATAAAAACAGTTTACAGTCAGACTGGATACTGTACACTTAATAAGGATGTGGAGATGGGTTATCCATTTTTGTTTGAGTATAAATATGCTACGTACTAAAATGTGACTTTCCAATTGGCTGCCATAAATCCCCTTTCTTGAGTCATCTTTGTAGTTTGTGTCCAACTTTGAGGCACAACATACTGTACTGTTAATCAGGTGTGTAAAAAGTATCAAGTATCATGTGTAATAAGTCAAATCTTTGATTGTATTATTTGCATATTGGAACTTTATGAAGAAAAAAAAAACGTTGTTAGTTTAACTTAATTGTTAGTGACCATTGTGGGTACATGTAAGCTGCAATTAAAACTATTTTTGTTCAAACTGGAGAGTGGCGATTATTACTGATGGTCAGTGTACTGTGACTGTGTCTGAGTCATATTAAGTTGGGTCACTGGCAGACAAAACTGATAAGGGTGTATTACTTTGAGGAAAAAACTAGTTGAACACAACAAACAAGATAACTAGTACTATTATGGGCTTCGACGGCAAAAAGGAAGATTTTTCAAATTAGTTTCAGAACATGATCTCACTATACCTCGCTCTATATCGCACCACATCTGGAACTGTATCACGTCATTGAGTTTTGTATCGATGAACTGTCCCTCTTTCCTTGCTACGCCAAAGACCGGATCTTCTTTTCGTCCGCTGATATTGAGCGATAGCGCTGTACTATTCCAGCGATGACAGCGGAGCTCATATCCGCCCGCGAAGGAAATGAACTCGCTGGATATGGGACTGAACCAAATCCAGGGAAGACAAGATTGCTGATGGAAGATTGAACAAGCTCACAAGCTACCGCGGTTTGCCATGTAGTGAAATTGCCTTGAAAATAACTGTTGTTATGTTATAGAATATATGTTGTTTCATTTAGACACATAGGCAAGTATAAAAAATCAAATTGTGTGTTTACATTAAAGACACTATGAGGGTACGTTTTCAGAAATAATTAAGACTGGCCTTACAATGAATAATAATTTTTTTATATAATAATTATTATTATTATTAGACTCAGGGTTTTTGACAACTTTTCACCAGTCTTTTTTTTACCTTTTCAAACTTATTTTTTCATTTTTTTCATACCCAACACAACACAAAAAAAGTATCTAAAAAATTTTCACTGTTACCATCAACTTTGTTCCAAGCTAAGTAGACTAGCTTGCAGTTTTTGCCTTGAAAATGACTGTTGTTATGTTATAGAATATATGTTGTTTTATTTAGACACATTGGCAAATATAAATAAGTCAAATTATGTGTTTACATTAAAGACACTATGAGGGTCCATTTTCAGAAATAATTAAGACTGGCCTTACTATGAATTATTAATTTTATTATTATTATTATTATTATTATTAGACTCAGGGGTTTTGCCAACTTTTCACTAGTCTTTTTTTTTTTTACCTTTTCAAACTTATTTGTTCATTTTTTTCATACCCAAAACAAAGTGTCTCAAAAATGTTCATTGTTACCATCAGCTTTGTTCCAAGCTTAGTAGACTGGCTTGCGGTTTTTTGTGCGTGATAGCCAGGAAACGAAATGAACAATGACCCAAAATAATATATTTATCATGCCACCAAATTAAAACAACACTGGCTTCAAAACATAAATGTTAATGTCAAGTATTTGTATTTTGTTACTTTCTGGAGTACAGTAATGATAGGGTCGGTGCATTTCAGGGCAGGGGTGTGTGAATCCAAGCATTTCACATATGTGATGCACTTCGTAGTATTAATTTGTGTGAACGTTTCATATGTGTTAGGACATTCTCAATTATTTCCTAAAAGGTCCTTCAGATACAGCAGCATTAACTTGTTAGACTCAAGCTGAAATACCATTAAGTGACAGCAGATGGCGCCGTAGTACAATAGATCGGCAATCGTGTAGTTGGGTCGTTAGTTGGTAATTATCCCTGTGGCCTACTCTTTCTTAAACATACCCTAGAGAAACATCAGTTTATTAAACTAGAGCATTATATTATTAAACACTTGATTTGACGATCACCCTGCTGGTTATCTTAATTAACGCTTGTGTGTGTTTTAGAATAGCTTTTTACTCTAGCCTAAATGCATAATGTAAATCAATATTTTTTTAAAATCTCAATATAAATGTAATGCGATCTAAAACTCAAAGGTGCAATAAAACTATGCGATATAGCTCTCTGCTGTTCATGTCTGATAACTTAAGTGTTTCTTTCTCAGAGTGCGGTCATTCCCATAAGGCGCGGCGAGGCGTCTCGGTGCAGCATATTGTTATTCTGTTGTTAGACCGTTATTATGTTGTTAATAGTTATTAAAAAAAAGAAAAAAAAGAAGAAAAAAAAGAAGAAGTATGTTGTGACTATTGAAAAAGTGTTTAACTTGAGTTAAAAGGTGCAGTAAGTACTTCAACTTTTATCAGTCTTTTTTCAACTTAAGTATCTGTACTTCTACTACTTGAGTGAAGGATGTGTGTGCTTTTGCCTTCTCCGGTTATTTAAAAATAAATCGGGATTGGCAAATGAGCCGATGCGCCTCTCGGAGCGTTTGGTGGCTTTAAAAAAGTTTAGACTTTTTTGACGCTGGGGCGTGAGAACCAATCGACTGACCGCATTTAAAACACAAAACGTCCTTATTCTTGTTGGCGGCACTTAATGCTTTATAATACACTTTGTATGATTTCCGATAGTTAAAGAACAACGTTGTCGCCTTGCGAGCGCCTCAGCCAAGGCAGGTAAACTAACGAATGGAAATAACAAGGTAGCTAGCTGCAGGTAGCATACAATTTTGTCAACACCCACAGAGCGTTAAACTCAGACGATCGATTGAATTGGTCCCCAGCACAGTGTGCAGTGTAAATCAACGCCGATGCTAAATGTGAATATCCTTATTGGTATTTTACAAAAATCTACCTTCAGGGGGCACTATATCATCACATTTTTAAATAGACAATAGTATCTCTCACTTGCTCCGGTGCATGTTTGTGTGTATGCGTGTGTGTTGTAAAGGGAGAGGCTGAGAGATCGAGAGAGAGAGAGAGAGAGAGAGAGAGAGAGTGGGACAGAGAGAGAAAAAGAGTGTGGGACAGAGAGAGGGGGGCGTGAGTAGGAAAGGGAGGGAGAGGGAGGGAGGGAGAGTGAGTGAGATAGACAGAGAGGGAAAGGCAGGAAGGGAGAGTGTGCAAGCGGGAGAGAGTGGGGGAGGCAGGCAGAGAGGGAGGGAGAGAGAGCGAGAGAGAGGGAGGAAGGGGAGGAAGGGAGGTTGAGCGAGAGAGAGAGGGGGAGGCAGGCAGAGAGGGAGGGAAATGGGAATGAAGGGAGTGGGTAGGCATGATAGATTCCATTTCTTTTCTACCTTTAATCCAACTGTGAAATTCATAAGTGAGAGCCAGTGCTTTTTCATTTTCAGGTAGGACTAGCAAGGCTGCGTATTGCATCAACTCTGACAGTCTTTTCATCTTCCTTGGCTCACCCTAAACATATAGGCCTTGAGGGAAGGAATCCACGCAGGTCCAGACAATCCTATTCCAACACCTCCTGTAAATAGGAACACAAATCAACATATGTATTCCTTTCAGAGGCCTATCAGAGGCAAGGATATATACACCTTTGAATACCGCCATTGAATCTAATGAGACAGAAGGAACCGGCTTTGTACTCTGTGTAGTTTTGTGTCGTATCATTCAGGATAGAGAATGTATGATCTTAGAGGTAAATCCTCTTAATTTTGATCCCCCCCCCCCCCCCCGCACAGTTGAAACAATTAAAGTGGTGTTGTTAGCAAAAAGGTGACTCTGCATGGTGTGTCCTGCAGTGCATCCTGCAACAAGGAGAATCATTCTGTCTGTTTTTCTTTAGCCAAGGAGCAGGACACCAGTCAGCATTAGCCTATAACAACAACCAATGAGGCCGCAGCTGTCAGCTCAGCTGTCAGTTTCTTCTTCCTGGTTCCCTGTGACAGACAGCTACCGTTGCCCCTCCTCCTCATTGGTGTTGACTGCTGGCCTATCCTGTGTGCTGAGGGGTGGAGTTTCACTGACCTACTGGCCTATCCTGTGTGCCGAGGGGTGGAGTTTCACTGACCTGCTGGCCTATCCTGTGTGCCGAGGGGTGGAGTTTCACTGACCTACTGGCCTATCCTGTGTGCTGAGGGGTGGAGTTTCATTGACATTGTGACATAATCTTACATGGATTTATGTACAGTGTATATGTGTCATATATATTATATGATCTCATATGTGAATGTTCAGCCCCTATGTCAAGGTTCGACTGCCATTTTGGAAAAGCTTAAAGAGTTTGCAGATGAAGTACTGGTTGACATCTGTATCTTGCTCATCCTTAATAAAATCCCTCGACTCAAGTCGTCAAACACTTTGTGTTGTTAAATCTACGGGCTGATCTTCGTTTTATTTATTTTTATCGATGCAAAACCTGTATCGCCAGTTGTTTGTCCAGGATAAAGCATCCGGTTACTTTCCCAAGCTTTACAGCGAACGCACTGATATCTGTGTCAATCGCATCACAGGCGGCAGCAGCTCATTTAGACCTTGTTACACAACACATAATAACTCTTCTAGGTGTTGCAATCACGAACCTGTGTGGGGACATGACACGCACAAAGCCCAGTTGACATGTGGCACCTCATCGGTTCTTCACCAGTCAGAATGAGTGGAGACAAACACTTTGTCCACTTAAAACATTTTATTACATACAAATGAAAACAAAAGAAGCATTGTGACAGAAAATGGACCAAATGCAGGCACAAAGCCAATGCGCCAACAATAAGTGATGTAAAAATATTAATTATTTGAATAACTGTGGTTATAATAATAATAATAATAGTAATAATAATAATAATGCACCCTGATGAAAACAAGCCAAAACCTTACTTCATATCATTCATAAATAGATGCGAAACCAGGAAGCCAAATTAAATAGGATGACCATATTGCAAAACATGTTATTCAACAAAAACAGAATGGAGTCTCTCATCTCTGGATTTACAAATAAAAGAAGTACATTTGGCAGGTTTATACACAAACAAAATATCTAACCCGCGACCATTCCTTGGAAACTCAAATCCTGCTACAGTGAAAACCAAAATTTCGTAAGAATTAAATGCCTTTTTTTTTTCTTCACAAAAAAAATGATAAAGATGAGTTCAACACAATCCTAAAACACCTAATAAAACTAGTCAAAAACTTTAAAACCCACTGTTATGTTTTTTTTTTCTTTAGTAACATTTCACATTTAGCAACTTTTTTTATTCACCTGTACAAGTGATGAAGGAGAGTGGGGAGGGGCGGAGCAGGGTTCAGGAGGCTGGGAGAGGGAAACTAAAGGGGAGGTTATAACCTTTGACCTCTACAGATCAGTGACATCCTGATGCACTCTGTCAGAGAACCCCCTCCATAACCAACCGCTAAGGGAACTTGAAGTCTTTGCAGTCTTTGTATCTCTCTCTCTCTTTCTCTCTCTCTCTCTCGCTCTCTCTCTTTCTCTCTCTCTCGCTCTCTCTCTCTCGATCTCTCTCTCGCTTTCTCTCTCTCGCTCTCTCTCTCTCTTTGTCTCTCTCTCGCTCTCTCTCTCTCTCTCTGGAGAGAAAAAGACCAGTGAACACAGTTTCAACACAAGTTTTTAGTGTGTGTACTCTTTCACTGAATCCATCTGCACAAAAACTCCCATAAACCAAACAAAAGAATGTCAAAAAGCAAGGGACTGCAGCTAAACACACACATAAGGGGAGAGGAGCCGTATTGGTGATATTTACAATCACTCGGTGAGAAAAAAAATGAAGGAGTCCTTTACTAGGGCAGCATACATGTTCACATGATTTCACTTTTCTCTGCTAGCACTATTTATCTGTGTTCTGTTTCGATTTTACTTTGTAGTAGTCAGTCTTTGCTAATACGGTGGTGACCGTACACCCCTGGTGGAACGGTCAGTCTCTAGGAATACAGTATGTGGCCTTCCCAACACAGAGTTTGTTTACAGTAACTCCCATGAGAGGGCAGTCCATGGCAAAACTACAAGGGAGGAGAGGGAGACAAAATAACCCTAACAGAAAACCAGATTCAAATGTTTTTTTTGTTTTTTTTTGGTCTTCATGTTGACAGTATGTTCACATAAGCTTAAAGCTCACTCCCCCCAACCCTCCCTCCCCCTCTTCCTCCCTCCTCCCTCCCTCCCGAAAGTGTAATGTTCATGAGAAATAAGCAAGCAGGAGAACAATCTCCAGCTTCTGTCCAGTCTAAGTGCTTGGCAAACAGGTGTGTTGCGGTCTTTGGGATTTTAGAAATCCTTCAGATCAAAACAAGATGGAGGTGAAGATGCGTGGATGATGATGTCGTAGGTTGGAAAGTCTCCCTGGACTCTGGGGTTCTCCAGGTTCTCCAGGTTCTTCAGCTTCAAGTGAGGTAGAGAGGCTTGTCGCGAGCTCCCATGCCACTGCTGGGGGAGAACACACACGCGCAGGCACACATGGACACACACGCACACATAGACACACACACACGCACACATAGACACACACGCACACATGCACACACACGCACACGCATAGACACACACACACGCACACATACACACACACATCCATGCGCGCAAACACACACACACACACATGGTGGAATCAGGATTTTTAAAAATTAAACGCACGCCTAAAAGCTGAGCGCTCCGTGTACCATAGAAGGGCTCAAAGTTTCAGAGCTACAGGTTTGTTGACAGTCCTCGACTTGAACAGAATCTCGTGAGCGACTTTCCTTCAACAGCTATCAACAGCTATTGTATACTTGTGTACTACAGTTGCTGCCATTACCTGAGAAGTGTTTTTTGCATTGCTTTGCTGTCCTTAACACCCCACAGGTGGGTGCCTGCACCTGTTTGCTTCAAAGTGAAACCAAATCTTCGATCTCCAATCAATCTTTCTCTACCCCTTGTCCAGCCGCCCTCTCCTCTCCTTCTCCACCACTCTCCTCTCCTGTAAACAGAACGCGTTTGTGATGCTGTTCATGCTTGCTAGTATTTTTGTGTGGGCTCTGTAGGCTATGCACTGATGCTCACCGTTCGAAGAAACAATGTGCGGCATCGCTGAAAAGACCTATGAAGTAATTGGTATGTCACACTTTCCGTGTCGCCGTGGGAGACTGTGTTGTGTTAACTCTCTCTGGGTTTGATGAATGTTGAGGGAGCCGACTGATTTCAATTTCCAGCTGCACGCTATTTTGGCAACAGCATCACAGTATAAGCCTCTCGTTGCCTGTGTTTAACTAGGCATATGTAAAAGAAATACACTGTTGACATAGCTAAAAAGCCAAAGGCAACTTCTAACTATTTACCTTGTTTTAGTTACTCCTAAGTATAATCCCGGACGCCTAAAGCTAGACTTCAGCTCAAACGGCTAGCGCAGGCTCGAGGCCTGCTGGCTGAGGCTGCATGCCTACCTGCAGTGGTTGGGCCCACAGTCCCTGTTGCAGTACTCGCCATCCCAGTCTGGATTCTGACCGTGGACCGGGTTAGGGGCCCCAGGAGACTGAGGGCCCACGCTGTTCTGGTAGTCAGCCTGAATGTGAGAGAATCCCTGGGAAGGAGAGAGGGAGGGAGGGAGGGAGAGGAGGAGAGAGTTTTAAAGAGAGAGGAAGAGAGAGACAATATGAGAGAGAGGACGAGAGAGAGGGAGAGTGTTAAAGAGGTAGAGAGGAAGAGAGAAAGTGTTAGAGAGAGAGAGGACGAGAGTATTAGAGAGAGAGAGGAAAACAAATTAAGAGAGGGAGACAGAATGTTAGAGAGAGGAAGAAGGAGAGAGAGAGAGGGAGAAGGAGAGAGAGGGAGAGAGAAAATGTTAGAGAGAGAATATGGCTGTTAGAGCATGCTCCTATGCTCTGATAAAACAGCCTCGCCGAGTAAACCGCACATGGTGAGACCCGGCGGTTATGGAAACGAGCTCAAACACTAACCTGCTGGCTCAGAGGAGGGGAGTGAAGAGACGCCTGGAGCCCCATTTGGTGCGAGATGATTGGCTGTGACTGCACCTGCTGCATGCGGATTGGCTGGTTGAGCAGGGAGCTCTGGTGCAGGGAGAGCTGGGGGTGGAGGGGCGGGCTGATCTGGAAGGGGGCGGGGGGAGAGGCACTCATGCTGGGCGGCAGCATCTGAGACTGGCTGAGACTCCGGGCTAGGGCGTGGCGGGGAGGCCCGGCGAAGCTCTGGAGGTCCGACAGGGGGAACGACCCCGGGGGGCCCAGGTAAGGGGAGGAGGGCTGGGGGGGCACGCTGTACAGGGGCTGCTTCGGGGGCAGCAGGTGGGACGACTGCGTGGTCTGGGCACTTTTTGGTTCGGGATCGTTGTAAGTCTGCAGTTGGATTGAGATGAACAGAAACACAGAGGAGGTCGTCACTGATGAAATCCTGAAAGCCTCAGTTAAGAGATGCTGAAATTTCTCTTTCCTTACATCTCATGTCTTTACATCTCATCTCCTTACAAGTCATCTCTCTACATCTCATCTCCCTACATCTCATCTCTCTACATCTCATCTCCATACATCTCATCTCCATACATCTCGTCTCTCTACATCTCATCTCCCTACATAACAATCTCACAATCTTCCGTCCATCGCTTCTAACCCACATCCTGTATCCGGTCCAAGTTCAGGTCTCCTTCCATCCCCACCATGGGCAGGGAGGATTCAGAGCAGGTGTGTCCCCCCCCAACCCCCCATCGCAGCCTATCCTCTCCCCCCAGCGCAGGTCTATGATGAGCTGTCAGGAAGCTCATCTCCAGACATCAGTGTTGATTAGAAGGTAATAGAGCCCATTTGTATGAATTGTGCGACGGCCAAGGTAATGATCAATATACACCTTGACAGAGGCAGGGGGGAGAGAGGGGGGAGGGGTGGGAGGCTGTGTCTGGCCTATCCTGGGGCGGGCGGGCTGGTGGTTGGGGGGGAGCGTGGGTGGTGGATGGAGGTTGGGGAGAGGAGGGGTGGGGGGGAAATGAGACTGTTTGTCTGCAGAACAAATGGAATGACAAAAGGAATCTCTCTGACCCTGCGCGGTGGATCTGTTAATGCCGGACGGCACGGAACAATCCGGCCGCCTTCCCTCTGCCTCCCCTTGCACGCCGCCGCGCGGCGAGAGGGGAGGGGCCATCGCTCACACCGTGGAAACAAGGGCGTCGTACATCTAAATTAGTCGCTAGGTGACGTGTGGCGAAAAAAATGGACAAAAAGGCAATTATTGTTCGAGGGCAGAATAGGGAGGCGTTCTCGCGCGTTGGCAACGAGACACAAGTGATTGTAGCCTCCTAAACAAGGATGAAGTAATACTTTTAGATTTGTCTACGCAAATATCATGGTGAGGTCATCAACAAGGGACAACGCATCATTTAAAAGAGACTGTTCGAATGGCTAACGGTCGGAATAGTCTCAGATACAACTGGAACCTACTGGAGGTACGTAAAGGGGGGTTGTGGATACCCTCTCCTTCAGTTCTGGTTCATCTCTATTTACACATGGGGCATACAGGCCAATATAATACACCCTTCCCCCATTCTGAGCAGCCATCCAAACCCCCAATCTCTAACCTATGGAAATAAGGCATTGTTCCTAATATGGCCGGTTCCTGTTGCATCACCCCCTCCTTGGAGATAGGCCCCTCCCACTCCATTAGCAGGGATTTTCCATCCAATCCATCATCACTCTTAGCAGGGGTGGCGTGTCATAAGCGTTACCTTGGAAACCAGGCTGGCTCTGTAAGCGGCGAGAGCTTTCAGGTACTCCTTCTTAGCAGCCTCAGTTTTCCTCTTGTACCCCTGCAAGGAAATCAAAAGGAAAGTAAGACATGGTTCACTCACTCGCACACGCACACACACTCACACATGCGCTCACACACACACGCTCACACACACTTAGACACACTCACACATGTTCACACACAAAGAGAGGCCTTTGGAGTTTTTGGAACATTGCTATTTCATCGTCATGACACCTAATAATTCCTCATCTCAATGTTTTCTCTCCTTCAGTGGGAAACAGATCACTTCCATTACAGTCCAACTCAAGAAATGAAGTGGAACTCCAGTCTCTTTAGATCTGGAATAGCAATTCCAGCCTCATTCAGATCCAGCTCAGGCTCACACAAACTGTGCGTTCTGGGTAGATAGTTTGATACATCCATCCTTAACCCTACATAACCCTAACCATCCCAAACACTAAATAACCCTAATTCTAACTAACCCTGATCCTACCTAATCCTAACCCTAGCTAACGCCAACTAACCCTAACCCTACCTAACCATAGCTAACCCTAATTAACCCAAACTAACCCTAACCCTAGCTAACCCTAACCCTAGCTAACGCCAACTAACCCAAACTAACCCTAGCTAACCATAACCATAGCTAACCCTAATAAACCCCAAGCTTAACTAACCCTAGCTAACCCTAACTAACCTTAACCCTTATAAACCCTGATCTTAACTAACCCTAGCTAACCCTAACTAACCTTAACCCTAATAAACCCTGAGCTTAACTAACCCTAGCTAACCCCAACTAACCTGAACCCTTATTAACCCTGATCTTAACTAACCCTAACCCATCGTAAAAAGCACAATCCAAAACACACAGTCAAGCTGACTGACAGGTAACTATACAATACTGGCTGTCCAAACACTAGGACACATCCAGCTAACATTCATCAAACCCAGATGAAGTCTCAACAGAATCATCCAGTGAAAAGAAAAAAGCAAGGCTGAGATTCTGACAAAAACAGAAACATCACCGTAAAAAAAGAGAAAGAAAACCTCTTTAAAGTGTCAACTTCATTTGCAATTTCTACAAAGAATGTTTGTCTGAGACAAAGATAGCCAAGAAAGCATAACAATAGCTCTTCTTCCTGAATGGACAGGATGCCCTTGAGGGGACCCAAGGACGGAGTGGTGGTGGAGGAGGAGGAGGAGGAGGAGGAGGGTTGGAGAGAGAGAGAGAGAGAAAGAAATAGCTAATTCAGTATTCTGGGCAGGATCAAAATGCCAGGCTACAGATATAAATAAAGAAGACAGGAAATGAGAGCTTCACACATCCTGGGCTGTCAGGAGAGCTAAGAAGATACATGCGAGAGGATCGGCAGCTCTGGAACACAAGACTTGCTGGCGTTCCAATTACCACCCAGCACACACAGCCCCTCACCTCACATCGCTTCTAATTGGTGGAGGTGGAATGCCCGGGCCATCTCTCCCTCTGGCTTACAGAGAGCAGGGCCTACTCTTTCATTGTCCCGGAGCCTTTCTTAATTTCCAGAGCCCGTGCCAATTAACAAGCGTACTCGTATCCCCGCAGTCTTGAAAGCAGCGGTTTGGGCGTTTTATTTGTTTGTTTGTTGTTGGGGTTTTTTTTGCGACAGCTGACGGCGTACAGTAGATGTCAATGTTGTGGTTATTGTGACTGGAAGTCAGGTGAGGGAATTGACAACCTGGATGGCTGCTCCGGAAGCCTTTATCTGTCAGTCGTACAGAGAGTCAGGAGACACAGCAGAAGAGGAAGCATTGCCAACAACAACTCACAAGACGACTCCTCACGCCTGTGTTGTGACAGCTACTGAGGGAACAGGTAGACCATTGCTAATGATCGTGTGTGTTTGTATTGTGTGTGTGTGTGTTAGAGTGTGTCCGGGTACGTGTACGTGCGTTGGTGTGTTGGAGCGCAAACACACGTGTTTGTTAGACACCAGCCAGGTTTGTCTGTCAAATGTCCAGCTTCATTAGATCCAGCCAATCGACTGTTCAGCGGTGACATCACACGGAATCTGCCGGCATTCTCCTTCCCCGGCGCGTATTAAATTTAGAAAGAAAATCATTTTAATGAGAGCCGAGGGACCGAGGATAAACGGATGGATTATCTTTAGAAAGAGCAGAACCAGCTCATTAAGGTGAACGCTATCTTCAAGCGCTGCTCTTGTAATTACACTCCAGATAATGCGTGCCACTGACAGGCGCGACTCTAGCCCCACCTGCTGGTAGCTGAGAGAGCGTCTCTCTGACAGGAGGCCGCAAGAATGCATTCTGACGTATGACCAATTAAGTGATCTAATAGATCTAATAATATGACTAATATAGCTTTACGCAAGTGGTTGATAAATATTTAATCATGCGGTGTGTTGTATTCGTTTGCCTTTTGTGTCTGTGAGTGTGTGGGGGTAAACAGTGACATGCATGTGCATGTGTGTGTGTAAAGGGTGATGTGTGTATCTGAAGTATACGTATCTATGTGTGTGTGTGTAAAGGGTGATGTGTGTATCTGAAATGTATGTGTGTGTATGTGTATGTGTGTTAATAGTGATGTGTGTATCTGAAATGTATGTGTGTGTATGTGTATGTGTGTTAATAGTGATGTGTGTATCTGAAGTGTACGTGTGTGTGTGTGTGTGTGTAAAGGGTGAAGTAATATGTATGTGTGTGTATGTGTGTGTAAAGGGTGAAGTAATGTGTATGTGTGTGTGTGTGTGTGTGTGTAAAGGGTGAAGTAATGTGTATGTGTGTGTGTGTGTGTGTGTAAAGGGTGACGTGCCCGTGTGTGTCTACCTGTTTCTGCTCCTCCCCCAGGCTGTCCCACATGGACGCCACGATCTTGGACACGTCCCCAAAGGTGGCGTTGGGGTTCTGGCCTTTGATGGCCGCCTGCGTGTCCCTGAAGAACAGAGCGTAGGCCGACACTGGCTTCTGAGGCTCGTTCGGATCCTTCTTCTTCTTCTTCTTCTGTGGTTTGGGCTTGGGCTTCATCATCTCTGAGGAAGGCCTCTTCTCTCCTGTGATCTGAGGAGGGGAAGAGGGAGGGTGGAGGAGGTGGGGGGAGCGAGGGTGGAGGAAGGTGGGGGGAGGGAGGGTGGAGAGGGTGGGGGGGAGGAGAGGTTGGAAACGAGGTGGGGGGTGTGTGTGTGGGTGAGGAGGTGGGGGAGGGATGGTGAAAGAGGGAGGAGGGAGGGAGGGTGGGTGGGGAGAAGAGGGAGGGTGGAGGAGGGAGGGGAGAAGAAGAGGAGGAGGGAGGGAGGGTGGAGGAGGGAGAAGGGAGGGAGGGTGGGGTGAGTAGGAAGGGTGGAGGAGGAATGGGAAGAGAAGTAAGGAAGGAGGAAAAGAGGTAGGGAAGAAAAAAAGTAGGATGAGAACGGAAAATGGTCGACCATCATAAATAACTATTAACAGTCAACGTTTTTTGGCGTTTGAGCGCATCTGTGTCGTCGCTGACAGGACTGGAACAACATCCAACGAGAGAAACTTGAAAAGGTCATTCTAGGTTTTGACACTCCGTTAAAGACTGACAAGTCAAACATAAGCAGACCTTCCTGGTTCCACTTGAGAAACAACACAAATCACAGAAAGCCTGCGTGGGAACAGTTCAAGAACAGCAAATTGTGCTTCTGCTGACAGCGTTCAAAATGTATATATATGTTGTATATGTGAATGGGATGAATGGTGACTAAAGAGAAACAAACAAGCAGACAGGCAGACAGACAGACAGACAGACAGACAAGCAGTCAGAGAGGCAGTCAGACAGGCAGACAGGCAGACAGACAGACAGACAGACAGACAGACAGACAGACAGATAGACAGACAGGCAGACAGACAGACAGACAGGCAGGGAGACAGGCAGACAGACTGAGATACTGAGAGACAGGCAGACCAGCCGCTGGTCTGTGGATGGTTATCAGAGCCAACATGGCCTAATGAATGGAGAGAAACACTGGCAAGATAACCCTCATCATAAAGTCCATGTGGTTTTATGGAGATAGTTTGTTCAGCAAGCTGGTTTATTTGTTGCTTCTGCGACGGAGGGCTGAAATGCGTCAAGAGTCGTTACTATGGTTATGGTACACAAAAGACAATCATCAGCTACAATGCCAGACTGTTTCAACACAAGAAGACTATGCTTGCTTGCAGTTCACTATAGATCCATAGGATCCTCTACATGCTACACGACATATTCAAGATATACAAGATATATTCAAGATATACAAGATATATTCAAGATACATTCAAGACATATTTCAGATAATGTACTGCTACAATACCCTCCTGGATGTGGAGAACCATCAACAAGAGCTCAATAGAGCAAATAACATTTTTCACATCAGAATCTTGAACGCCTATTTTGCTTATTTGCACAACTCCATTGGTTCGTCAGCCAAGTCGACACACGCCAGTCAAAACCACGCTGTCTGGAAATGAGGCAGTCTACAGGGTTGTATTTTTTTGATGTGTGTATCTGATGTATTGGAGCCCTTGCACGTGAACACATTTTCACTTCCCTCATAAAAGCTTTGAGAGAAGTCAACCTCCGGTCACATGAACGCGAGCTGCAATTCTTTATGGAAATTGCTTTCCTTTTGGCTGGTCTGACGTGAGACATAACACATCAGGCATTTGAGAAGACAGAGAGAGAGGGAGAGGGGGAGAGAGAGTGGGAGGGAGGGAGGGAGGAAGAGAGAGACAGAGAGAGAGAGGGAGAGAGAGAGAGGGAGGATGAGAGAGAGGGAGGGAAGTAAGGAGAGAGAGAGGGAGATAGAGAAAGAGAGAGGAAGGGAGAGAGAGAGAGAGGAATCAAACATTTAGCAGGGGGAAGAAATGTATCCAATGAAGGATGGAGAGGAGAAGTGACTGTTTGATGTTGCCATTAGCGATGAGAGAACATATTCCTGATGACCTATAGAGAAGAGGAGGAAAAAACTAAAGAAAAACAATCACAGCTTCATCCTTGACTGTGACTAGATAACCGTGGAACGCCACAATCAACTAGATCATTGCGGGGAGAGAAGGCGGTCCAGTGTGTGTGTGTGTTGGGCGACTGTTTAATGCAAGCACAGGAAGGTTCCAGAAAGTAGACTGTAACAAGCGAAAGCTGATTTTTGGAGAACTGAATTAAATGGGTCTTCTGTCCCTAGACAATGAAATTCATCACGAAATTTAATCTGTGCATATTTCTGCTTCCGGCATGTGACATTTCACAAGTGACGTGAGAGAAATTTTAATGGATCGGTTCACCTGAACAATCAAAGAGTAAACTTGGGATGTTCGAATCATTCGCGTTTTCCTAGGTTTTCATGCCGACTTTTCGTGGGGATTTAGGGAGCGGTCTTTCCTTACATTAGACTCTAGTTTAATGATTGATTTCCAAATAAACGGCATTGTTTCTACTGCCCATGTGAAGGTGTCTCCAGACAGCATGAAATGAGCTTGTCAAAACTGTGGACCTGCGTACGTATAGAGAAGAACAAGGGGGGGGGGGGCAGTTGAATGTCGCTTACTGAAGTTATGAGGCTGAAATGAAGGAGTGTTTCTTTTCGGAGTGCAAATGAAGCCGCTCCCTGTTCCTTTTCTCCATTTCACAGTTTTAGTCTGGTCAGTCGTATATATATTTTTTCCCTTCCCTGAGTATGTGGTTTCATTAAAAAATAATCATCTCCCATTTTTATGCAATGACGGGGTGGTGGGGGGGGGGGGGGGGGGGGGGTTGGTGGTGAAAAAAAGGCGTTTGAAATGACATCTGTTCCACTCTGCCTTTGAAGTGAGGGGTGAATAAATTGAAGAGGAGCTAATGGAATGACAAACTGTAAAAGCTAAATAATCTCCAGGAAAAATCATTTATATTTATAAATTGCAAAGTGTGGCAAACACAACACTTGGCCAATCAGAAATGAAGGAGGATTCTCTCTCACTGGAGCCTTTCCCCATTTTGTTTGGGCTCCTTTCAGTGCCGTCGTCTGTCCAAATATGTCCACAAGAAACACAACACTTCTTCTGATACTGATGAACTGGAATAAATAAACATTAAAAAAACACATAAACGCAGAGTAAGAATGCTACAAGGTATCCTGTAACATCTTCCATCTTGATCTACACTGTGTCAACGACCACTACTAACAAACCGCACCGTCGGACAAATATTACGGCACGCATTGAAATATTTTGCAAACGAATAAAAGGGAGTCTGGAAAGCAACCAGGGTAGCTCACAAAGAAAAGATTGGATTGCACTGGTGTCAAGCTTAGCTTATACCATCAGAATTGCTGTTGTCAGAAATGTAGAGAGGGGGGAGGGAGTGGGGGGGACGGACGGGGGGGAGAGATAGAGGAAAAAGGAGGTGGGGAGGGAGGTTGCTGTAATTCTGAATGGACAGCCCCAGTCCTAGCAAGATGAGATTAGAATTGACAGGCTGATAACTGCGTCACTATCAAAACAGGAGCGAAAGAGTGGAAGAGAGTGAGGAAAGGACAGAGAGAGAGAGAAAAATAGAGTGAGGGAGATGTACATAAATAGAGAGAGATAGAAAGAGAGAAGAAAATAGAGTGTGCAGGAAAAAAAACATTTGGAGAGGGGAGAGAGGGGGGGGTAAGGGGAGAGGGGGGAAGAGTCTAAAGAAAGACTAGTTGTCCAATCAGAGACCCTCCAGCAGATAGCCAACAGCACGTGTACCGATGTGCAAAACAGGCAGCATAAAGCTTTAGCTAAAACATCTTTCAGAGTGCTGTGTATCGATTTCAAACAGGAGCTAAGTGTAAACATGAATCACCTCCAGACCTGATGAATAGACCCCTCCGGCTCACAGAGGTGATTTTCAAGATGGATCCAAGAGCTGGCGTCCGTGCAGCGAACCCCTCGGCACAGAGCTGGCCCACCATAGACGCCGATCTCAAGATGATGACCGGCTTCTAAGATTACATGGATACTAGTTGTTCGTGGACAGCAAAATAAACTATAATTTGTGATAGGTTCCAGCCATTAAATTGTAACTTGACACCTTGTTCTGAAATCCCATTAACAGACATCACCACTGCAACTTGCTCCCCCCCAAAAACGCACCTCTACTTGTTGTTACAAATGACAACTGACTTGAAACTGGAATAAACTCCTGTATTATAACCTCCCGTCCACAACAGTATGTTTCAAAGCCAAATCTCCTAAACGGCATACTTCATAACTGGAGTGCTCGCGGCAGCTGTCGTAGACGTAAAGCCTTTTGTGTGTTTAAAAATAGCTAAATCTAAAAGCTTTAACGAAACCGGGAGCGGAGAGCGTGAGTCTGCATGCCGAGTTTACACAGGAACACAGGCTGCCGCCAGCCAGCTCAGTCAGGTACACTCTAGAAGAACGACCACCGCAGTCAACCACTTCAACGACCGGCCATTTTCCAATTGCCCTCGCCGGATGAGGCCGCCTTTGAGCCGTCTCGAATCGCGTCGCCTGCAACCGAGAAAACGGACGTTTATGCTTTAAATATGTGCCGCACATCTGGGAAGCATTTCACTTCCTTGTCACGTTGTCCATCTGTGAGCAATGATTCTGACTGTACGTCAAAACCGCACACGTCCTTGAGCATGTCCAGATCGAGTCTTCAGAAACGGACGCTGTGGAAATGCTGCTTAAGCCGGGACAACTTGGAAAAGGAAGTATAAACTCCACGTGTTAAATCTTGAAGACGTGAAACGATATCGTAGGGGGAAATGTAGGCTTAGGCTAAGTTAGGAAGAGATATTGCTGTTGCTCTATACAGCGGGCTGGATAGCGAAGGGCAGGTGGCCCAGTATCAAAGTACAAACCGAAATATCCTGACAGTCCATTATAGCCACGTTTTCTTTTCTCTCGGTCGCACACACACATACTGTACAGATTTGTAACGGAGTTAGCTTGAACCTTGAATACCTCTTTAACTAAAACAAACTCCCCCAAGGTAAAAATGTTGTACCGTTTCAAACTCATACAAAGAGCCTCTCAATGACTCTTAGCTGCTGTCAGGCTATAGAACGCTGAATAACAAGAGCCTATTGCTTCAAGCCTTAAACGGACAAACCAACTTAATCGGTGCCAACTGGCGAAAGAGGAGCCCTTGTATTGGGTAACGAGTGGAAGAAAAACCTTAAGTGAAAACTAATTTGATTAACACTCCTCTAACAAGCTTGGATCGGAGGCCACACAGATCCCATCTTAATAAATAGCACCTAAGCAATTGCCACACGCTTCCTGTCTGCCAGCTTTCTAATTGGCCCCTGTGGGTTGTGAAGGGGCCACACAGGCCCAGTGCAATTTTGGGGAGGTGGGGGGGAGTGAGGGGGGAGTGAGGGGGGGGGGGGAGGGCAAGTAGGCTAATTGACAGCCCAGGTGTTCGTTTGTGAAACGTATGATTAGTCTGAGACTGCGTGGCAGTTCAGACGGAGGCTTGCAGATCGAGATGGAAATGTGGAGACTGTGACACAGCGCGGTGCTCTATAAGCATGCACACACACACACACACACGCATACACACAGAAATACACACACACGCACACATACACACACACACAGAAATACACACACACGCACACATACACACACGCACACACACAGAAATACACACACACGCACACATACACACACATACACACAGAAATACACACACGTACACATACACACACGCATACACACAAATACACACACACATACACGCACACATACACACACGCATACACACAGAAATACAGACACACGCACACATACACACACACATACACACAAATACACACACACATACACACACGCATACACACAAATACACACACACATACACACAAATTTACACACACATACACGCACGCAGACATACACACACACACACATGCATACACACAAATACACACACACATACACACAAAAACACACACACACGCACAAATACACACAGAAATACGCACACACAATGACACCCGCGCACACGCACACAAATACACGTACCCACACAAATACTAACTAACAAATACACAGCCAAATACACACACACACACAAATACACACACGCATACAAATCCACACAAACATACACACGCACACACGTCCAAAACAACTAGATTCGAAAGTTCAGATTTTCTTTGTCTGTTGCCTCGTTTGGACTGGCCTTCTGAACCAGAGATGTGCTGGGCAGGAGACAGTGACTGGGAAAAAAAACAATTAATCAAACATGAATGGGCGACTGTGGCGGGGTTATTTCCATAGCAACAGCCTGAGGGGACGATTCAACGCTTTTTATGTTTCTTTGTAAACATCACACCAGCGAGAAAAGATGGCCAATGACAGGCAGCCTGGCAACAAAAGCATCATAGGGCAGCCACCTCTTGGTATCAATCGAGATTTCTATTATGTTGGTGTAACAGCAAAGAACACGCTCTCTCTTAGATGCCACACAAGGGCTCTCGGAGGTGATATTGTGTATTTTAGCACACATATTGGAGCCAAGTGTCATGGAAGTCCAGACAGACACAGATACTTTATAGTCAGCCACACCAGTGGAATCATTATGCAAATTAGCAGGACGTGTGTCCCCCCCCTGCCTCCACCCCAAATCCCCCCCCCCTCCATTTCAAGTCATCCCACTGACGAGAGCATGAAGATAACCGCTTCACGTCCAACTGCTGCAGAGAGAAGCCTAACTTCTCACCATACCACCCCTGCAAAAACAAAACAACCTTTAAATCATACAGGGATATTTTTGTCATTTTAATATTCATATAAAGCATTTTTATTGATCGATCCTTACGCATCAGGAAGCTTAGTCAACATCCTAATCTACTCTCCTCGCCTCGTTCTCTCTTCAGCTCCTTACTGAGACACCACAAGACTGGCCACCCCAGTGGTGCACAGACATTATGAAAGGCTATTATGATGTCTGCTCCATGGTTGCCATAGGTACTATATGCTAATTGTCATCCAAGGCAGAGGCAGAGGGGGGGTTAAAGGGGGGGGGGGGGGGGCTGGTCTGAGCAGTCGGCTTTGTTTGGCCACTCAGCTGGCTGATGGAAGATGGCGGAGAAGGTGCGTTGAGCACCGCGCCTCACTCACCGGCACGGCGGCCCCCGGAACCAACTGTAATTTGTGTTCCTGCTTCAGCGAAACTCAAGCGTGGCGTGAGCAGTCGCTGAGAAGCAAAGTCCTTGGTTGAGTCTAGCCAGTCGTCTTACAACAAGCTCAGAGAAACAGCTGTGTTTCCCCACCGTTCATACTGCAGCTTCAGTCTGTAAAAACCTCAGATTCTTACTTGGTATTTATAGTCCCTCTCTGCGTTCTCCTCCTCTGTCCTCAGCACAGAACTACCATCCCCCCTCTTCAGAACCCCCATCCCCCCTCTTCAGAACCCCCATCCCCCCTCTTCAGTACCCGCAACCCCCCTCTTCAGTACCCGCAACCCCATCTTTAGCATCTCTAACCCTCTCTTTAGCATCTCTAACCCTCTCTTTAAGAACCTCCAACCCTCTTTTTGAGAACCCTGAGTCACTGCTCCCAGGGATAGAGTAATGGTTTCCTCGAGCAAGGGGCCGCCGCTCGCTATTGTAGAATCACAGAGCGTTTAATTGAAACAAATGACTCTAATAATGGGACATTATCCCCACAGGCTGGCTGTGTGGTGGGCCCTAATTAGCGTGGCGGCAAGGACGCCTCGCAACGCGCTGATCCCTCGGAGGAAATCGGGCAAACCCCTTTTAAAGGAAGCCCGGGCAGGACGTTTTCCGACCGCCACGCGGGCGTGTTGCCTCTCCAGGCAAGCGTGGAAAACAAATGTTTGGTTGCCCTCCCCCTCCCCTCTCTACTTGTCTCCAGTCCTCTCTGGGGTCCGCGTTCACATCCCTCCAAATCGTCTTCCATTTCAGCTCTCCTCCCTCGCTCTCTCGCTGAGGAGACTCTACGGATCTTGTGTGGGAACTATCGCCTCGTTCTCGCTGAAGGAATGCTAGTTTGGGATTTTTACTTTGCCGGGGCTAATGTGCCCGACATAATTATTCCGTGCGAATCTGTTTCCATCACAATGAAAATCAGTTCTCCTGATTCAATTGTTTACCCACGAACATCATCTCGATTCAGCTAATGCAAAGCTCAAATCCCTGTGACCATGCTGTTTAAAATATTCATTAGCCTCAACAGTCGCTTAAGGTTATTTGAATTAGCAGCATGAATATTTATGATTGGCAATGAATGCTCATTTGTTTTTAATGCTAAATCCTTTCATTCTTCTCTTCATTTCCTCACTGTCATAGATTCATAATACGCAACTGAAAACAAAGCTCTGCTTTGGAAAACATCCCGGTACAATATTTAATTTTTGTATTGTTTGTAGTGAATCCTACTGCCAGGCCAATTGTTTGTATTAGTTTCTACCTCAGTGACAGAACACATTTCTCAAAACTGTTGTCTGGACATTCACTGAACAATATCCATCTTTTTGTCAAATGAAACGCCCGAACAGAAAACATTCCATCTGTGGCTAAAACAAAAGTGATTTATCTGGACACAAAATCAAGATGTCATATCCATTCCCCTGAAAGGTAACAGTGCGGGCCGAGCATGTGAGATATGTTTCAGCTCAGAACAGATCCTCTATCTTACAAAACAGTGGCCTCTTTTCATTTTGGCCCCTTAATGCCACACTGTTAGTATTGATTAAGAATTGAAACTTTAGCTTTATAACTTTATGGCGAGGTTGGATAGGTTTAGATGTGCGTAGAGTAGTACGAAAAGTTTGTCTAAGGTCATGTCTGACTTTATATAATGTTTGGTTGGCCCTCGACGTAGCCTCTACTGCAGTGCTGTCAACAGACGCAGCCATCGATATAACTTTTATGTTGTTGCACTAAAATAATGGTGGCTTTTTTCCTGCTGTCTCTGTCCTAAATGCCAAGTGACGCAAAATAAATTTCCTTTATCAGATTAAATGAAGTCAAATGAAGTCAAGCTCACATAACCTTGTAGCAATCAGTGACTCTGACAAGAATTGATCCTGAAAACACATACACACACACACATTTATAAAGTGCACAACCACACAAACACACACACACACACATTTATAAAGTGCACAACCACACAAACACACACACACACACACATTTATAAAGTGCACAACCACACAAACACACACACACACACAGTCGTCTAGATCATCAAACACTGCTGCTAAATTGTATAACTGCAGAGTAACACAAATACAAAGATATTGCGCAGCTGGTTTATCGACTTAAAAGAGGACGTTTATTAACAGTGAAAGGGAAGGCCTTTTAATATCTATAAAGCACTTAAGGTAGGTCCTAAGGACAAGGAATGTAGCCTTGCCAACAAGACTAAGCTGATGGGACTGTTTAAGCCAGTCTACATCCATGGGCTGTAGACTGAGGAATGCTGTCTACACCATGGGCTGTAGACTAGCCCATGTAGCCCAGGCTGGTCTACATTGGAAGCTTGTGGTCTCGCCCCGTCAGGAATAGCCATGTAGCTCCGTGTGTCTGACAAGACTGAACAAATCCCCCCATTACGCAAAACCGGACTGCAGGCAACATGAACCTGCAGATCAAAACACACCCACACACACATCTCTCAAAACACACACACACACACACACACACATCTCTCAAAACACACACACACATCTCTCAAAACACACACATCTCTCAAAACACACCCACACACACATCTCTCAAAACACACACATCTCTCAAAACACACACCCACACACACATCTCTCAAAACACACACCCACACATCTCTCAAAACACACACACACACACATCTCTCAAAACACACACACACATCTCTCAAAACACACACACACATCTCTCAAAACACACACAAACACATCTCTCAAAACACACACACATCTCTCAAAACACACACATCTCTCAAAACACACACACACATCTCTCAAAACACACACATCTCTCAAAACACACACCCACAGCCCACATCTCTTCAAACACACACACACACAATCTCTCAAACACACACACATACTCTCACATACTCTCACAGACACATACTCTCACATACTCTCACAGACACATACTCTCACATACTCTCACAGACACATACTCTCACACACAACACATGCTCTCAAACACACACACATCTCTCAAACACACACACACATCTCTCAAAACACACACATCACTGAAAACACACACGCACAAACACTTCTCAACACACCACAAACAAACCGTTTTTCCACAACACCGCAACACACGTAACCTTCCACACACCACACACACACACACACACACTTCTGAAAACACACTTCCCAACACACACACACACAAACACTTCTGAAAACATGCACACACAAACACACCTCCCCAAACGACCCTCGTAATGCTCGTAATGAGATGTCAGCGCTGGTGCTCAGTTTCAATATTTAAACGTGGCGCCTCAAACCCCCCCCGCCCCCACCCCCACCCTTGCCGGCCCCCTCTCCCTGCCCCCCCTCTTCCCTGCACCCCTAGACCCTCATTACCGCCACACAGAGACCTCCTCTCTTTCAAACAGACAAATCTGGCTCCCATCTCACCGCCCGGGCACCAGCCAGGCCCGGGGATCCAGGGGCCTGTCAAACATGAAAGCCCCCCGCAGCCCCCCCGTTGCTGGGGGCCACAGGCAACTGAGAGAGAGGGGTTAGATGGGGATTCTCCTAGTGTAATAGGCATCCTGACTCAAGGATGGTGGCTGAGTACAGTAAGGTCTCCAGGCCTCCAGGCCCTCTTTCTGGCCACAGAATGAGGGAGCGAGGGCGTGTTGCAGAGGGGCTAAACACTGAGTGGTGGGAGTACTTTAGGGTTCACTTGAGAGTTATGTCTCTCGTAATGCAATGGGAAAATGCGAATTTCTACAGCAGGCTCTAGAACGATGTTTTTTTTCCCAACTTCAAAGGCTTTCGTTGTTATGGTTGCATTGTTACCTGTTTATCCGTGTGCAGTTTGTCAAACGATAATTTCGCTGTGCGAAAAGATTCAGACTAAATTGCCTACAGTACGGAGAGCGAAAACCTATTTGAAAGAGAAACCGCTTGAATAAGCTCTATAACCACCATATTGTCAGAGTTATCTTCAATTATGCTGTGGACATCAACACTGCATCTAAATGTCCCAATCACTCATTTCTCCTCACTGCACACTGTCTGTTTCTCCACCCAATGTACATGTCAGCTTTTGATGTGGCTCATAATACCAGCCTGAGCAGAATTCAGATGAAACGAGAGAGACAGACAGAGAGAGAGAGAGAGGGAGAGACAGAGAGAGAGAGAGATAGACAGAGAGAGTGAGGGAGGGAGAGACAGAGAGAGAGAGAGAGAGAGAGGGAGAGAGAGAGGGAGAGAGACAGACAGAGAGAGCGAGAGATAGAGGGAGAGAGACAGAGAGAAAGAGAGAGAGGGAGAGAGAGAGGGAGAGAGAGAAAGGGAGACAGATAGAGAGAGATAGAGGGAGAGAGAGAGACTGACAGAGAGAAAGAGAGAGGGAGAGAGAGAGAGAAAGTGAGAGGGAGAGAAACAGAGAGAGAGAGAGACAGACAGACAGAAATAAAGACAGAAAGAGAGAGAGAGAGAAAGAGAGAGAGAGGGAGAGAGGGAGAGAGACAGAAAGAAAGAAAGAGAGCAAGAGAGAGAGAGAAGGAAGAGGGGAAAGCTGACAAAGACAGGATGTAGTCAGCAGAGGGGTCTATAAAGAGACAGGATAATGTTATCCTCCTCACAGTAACACCCAACACTTTCAACCGCTCCAAAATGAACAGGTTTCAAGTTGATAACAAGGAGTTTTATTTTATTCATAACAAGCAAATGTAGGCTTTGCCTGAAGTTCAGAACAGCCAGAATTCCTATCTTTAAAAAAAAGGAGATATTGCCTTTTTCGAACACTGTGAGGGTTTAACTATCTTTTCCATTCGATAGAAAAAAACATAAGATGAAATGTTAAATTAAATTGGGGAGTCAGCCTTCAGGTGAATGTTGTATTAACCCTCAACAACATCCCCCTAAGATGAGAAATATCTTAGCAAGCTGAGCTCCTTTGTAGAGGGTTTAAATGTTTACTGTTAAGTTTCAACATTTATTATGCATTCTATCCTTGAGCTAGGGTTGATGAATCCAAATTTGTACTGATCTGTTATGAAAGAGAATGCTCAATAATTCCTACTGAGTCAAAGTAGTAGCCGGTACATAAGGTAATTCTAAGAACTTCAAGGAATGTTATTCTGTATTTCTTATCATTAGTCATGTCTTCTAGTCATCTGTTTTGAGCTTGAAACAGAAATAACGGTTGAACGGCTCTATTTTGCTTTTGTTGTCATGAAATTAAGGTTAATTTCCTTCCTAGAAAAACATCAAATGAAAAATAGTTTCTTAATGGAATGAAAATGAAAATAACCTAGTCTTCAATTCCTTTAATATGAGTATATTTCTCCACATACTCAAGCCTCCGTTCCTATTTCTGTGCTAAGATATAAGCTTGTCTTGTCCCCGGAGATAATAAATGAATTGAATTTTTTTTCTCTCTCTCTTATCGGTCATCTTTTTTTCCAGAGTAAGCTATTACTTGCTCCGGTTGCTTAGCAACAGGAAATATTAATAGTCGCTATTATTAGCCAGGTTCTGCCAGAGTAGTACTAAAATGAGGAAGTGGGGAGCATGAATGTGTTACATAAATCTTTAGACCTTTCACGGTGTGTGCAAGTCTGTGTTTGTGTGGTGATTTATTGCAATGACGGATCATTTATGAGAAAAGGAGAGTGTGAAATACGAAAATGGAACATTACCCTGAAGGACTATTTGAGAATAAATAATTGCAAAGGTGAAATGAAAACTGTTTAAAAACCAGGACGCTCTCTCTGTCTCAATGAACTGTTATTGGCCAAACAACACACAGAGGAAGTGAAGGGATTTCCTAAACAGAATAGGGAAATGGATGTAAATTAGAAATTGCATACATACTGTACTTGCCACATACACAAACATGTGCTGTCCAAATGAACACACACACACACACACACAAACAAATGCATACTCGCAAATACACAAAGACACAGCCACATCCTTAAACTTCCCGCAGAAATTGAATTGCAACTATATGAAAGAACTTGGAGAATTGGAAACCAAGATGTTGACTGACTACAACCAATAACTAAGCTTATAATTAACTTTAAAATGCTGAAATGAATGATATCTCACTAGGGCATGAGACACATTGAGCTCACAGTACTTCAGTTTAGCTGTGCATCGTCTTACTGTAAGCTTGGAGTCAGTTTCTACCACACACAAAAAAACACACAACTTATGCAGTTTGATTCTGAAATCACATAAGACCTGATTAACAGAGGATAAATGCCACACAGACACTCACATTAAAGCATGAATATTTATAGTGAGAAAAAAGAAGTTATTTGTGTCAGATGAAAGTATATAACATTGAATTATTCACAAGTGGGTCCCCATTTATAATTTATCTGGTTGGATTCTATGATTAAAGCTTATGAGTGAGTTTGCCAGGGGTGTTTGCATGTTCAGTGTGAACCATGTTTAACACATGAAATAGTCGCTTCGCTAGAGTTGGATTGGAGGTCCTTTTGAAAAGAAAAACTAGCTGACAAGGGAGATCCCTTCTTCCCCCTTGAAGACCAAACCTCGCCCGCCCCCCTCCCTTTTTTTGTGTGATTTTTTCCGATCAGACAGTGAATGAAAATGTGCACTGCACAGTTTCTTGCTCGTTCACTTTGAGGAAATAAAATCTTTGAGAAGAGCAACTGCATAGATAGTCAAGCACTGTGCTGGAAAGAGCTGGAAACTGCGGTTGGAAGAAGGAGAAAAAAAAAAAAAAAACGAAATCTTTGAAAGCAGACATGTTGCTTGTATCGGCAGTGGTCTATGCAGTTTAATGTTAGTTACCTACTGTAATTGGAACATTATTCCACAACTCTAAAATGTTTTCCTCGATCATAACATCGCTTTGACAAAGCCTTATTTAACATGTCAAATGCAAAGTATATTATATTTAAATTTCCTGTTTGAATGTCAAAAAACAGCCTGGTTATACGTGTACCGGCTAGTACACGGTACTCTTACATAGTACATCAGACACGTGAATGACAAGATAAACAAATCAAAGCTTATTCCTCAGACGTCATTAAAGAAAAGATAAAGCCACAGTCACACGACAGCCTTCAAGGAACGCTGTCCACCCTAGTATTGAAGTTTGTAAGATGTTTTCAGACCTCATAAGTGGTCTTTGGTCGACATGGTTCATCGTCCCATCCCAACGGATAGGTGGTGCCAGCTGTGTGCCTCAACCACTAATGGAGAAAAAAGGACTTCAAATCAGGAAGGGACAAGGCAGGGATCAGCACAATATAAACGTCTCATTCACAGAAGACACAGCTGGATCTATAGTGTGATTCCCCTTCTCCTCCACAGCTGCATGGCTACAACAGACACCCTTGGGTGAGGAAACGGACTAAAACGTGGACTATGAACAGACATGTTAAACGCACAAACACCTTAGGGATGAAGGAGGGAAATGAAAAAACTAAACAAAAAAAACAAACACCTCAGGGGTTTCCAACAGGCCTCCTGGGTTGAAGCCCTCCGCCTCTAAGAGGATGTGGAGGATGTGGAGGATGTGGAGGATGTGGAGAGGGAAGAGGGGGACTCACCGCATGCATTGGCCCAGAGAGGAGGTGGCTATCCTGGCCTAGCATGTTGGACATCATGAGGGCGGGCAGCTCCGGGTAGGAGTAGGGGTTGAGCAGCCCGTTGTGGGGCAGGCCGTGGAAGGGATAGCCTGACTCGGGGTCCATGAGGTGGAGGAGAGAGGGGTCGGCGTGGTTCGGGGGAGTGATGGGCGGGATCTCGTAATCTTCATCGCCTCCTCCTCCATTGCTGCCTCCTCGGCCCTGACTGGAGTAGCTCTAGAGGAAGGGAGGGAGGGAGGATAGAGGGAGGGAGGGAGGGAAGGAGGAGGGAGGAGAGAGGGAGGGAGCAGAGAGGGAGACGTAGGGAGAGGGAGAGGAAAGAAGATGAGAGAAAGGACGAGAGAGAGGGAGGAGGGAGGAAGGGAGGCAGAGAGGGAGGGAAGGAGGGAGGATAGATGGAGAGGAAGGAAGATGAGAGAGAGAGGGAAAGGGAGGTAGGGAGGGAGAGGAATTTGAGAGACAGGGAGGGAGATAGGGAGGGAGGGAGGGAGGGAGGGAGGGAGGAGAGAGGGAGGAACAGAGGAGGAAGAGAGAGAGAAAGAGAGGGAGAGAGGCGAGAAGGTGGAAGATAAGAGGAAGAGAGAAAGCAGGGAGAGAGAGAGACGCATGATGAGAACATTGCAGAAACTGATTGTGTAGAAATGCGCCCAGGTACAAAAACAAGGACTGAAACAGAATCATTAGGCTCCTGATATATTAGCAAACACAATGACACATTACGCAACTAGTCATATATCACAGGTGAAATACATTCTAATACATGCCCAGTGGCATCAACTGTTATTAGTAACAGAATCGTAGTAACATTCTACGGTACCACATCACCTAGCCACAAACACAAACTACCAGCTTTCTAAATCTGAAAATACATCAGATTCAGTTTAAGAAGCTATGATTGGGTACCAGTGTCATTCCCTCCAACCGATACACAGGTTTACAAATTAGGAGCGGTATCGGCGAGTGTGTGACCTCCTTGTTCCGAATGATGTGAGAGATACTCTCTTAAGATTGGCCGAATGCAAATAGTTGCTTCACTGCATGAGAGTCATGGCGAAGGCAGACAGTGGCATCTTCAAGGGCCATCTTGACATAATATTGTGCTGAGAAATATGGTTTTGCACTCTAAAAAAGCACACGGAGAGTATTCACCAGGGAATGAAAAGCAATTTTGTCAGAGGCAATCTGATGCTGACTGCTTTTATAATGACTGGGGAAAATTAATCATCACAAATAATATTCCGGTGTCAGCCATTCAAGAGCTTTTTAATAGAATTTTTATGATTCATGTCTCGCGGTACACATCAAGCAGTCCGTTCTGCAACATTTCAGAAATCAATTCAATATCATCATCGTGTAGGCTGTCATCTCTCCTGCCATGCCAGCCATTTATCTTCCAAACAAATACTTTTAGCAAACAAATGGTAAGAAAAGGCTTCAGGTAGGCAGAATGCTGTAGCTGCAGCTGAAGCACATAAACTACAAAAGGAAAGAAAAATATATATTAAAATTTTGTTACTTAAGAAACATAATTCTGGATGTTATGTATTTTCTGCCTATGAGATAATAGGGACTAATATCTGGTCTGATATGCTTAGAAGGACTTTATAAAAATGTTATGTTTTCTTATCTACTTATTCCCAAAAACATATCTAGGAGGTTGGATCAAATTCCATCAAACTGAAAATGTTTAAATCACATACTGTATGATATTGTGATATGTGATATTGTTTAAACTGAAACTTGTAAATCTTATCCAGTATGTTGCTTTTGTACAATACCTGTCTATTCCCTTTTTTGAACCTCAAACACACTGTTTCGTAATTCTGGAAGGGTATAGACCATTTATTTTTTCTTAGCAACAGGAAGAGTGGTATATCAAGCCAATATAACTACCTAAAACAAGTTCTTCATCTAGAGCCAATTACACATCAGTACTGCAACATATTTAAACGCTTTGCCGCGATTCGCTGGAATTGAATTACAATAGCTCGTTCTTTTTATCCGTTGTGTGTACCATCCACACTTTAAATCCCCACAGTGTGGCTACAGTCCAACGCGTTTGATCCCAACTTTCATCCGACTACAATCATCCTCTTCAAACAACGCAGTCCCAGGGATGACAAGTAAATGATGAAACCGAACATGTTTGGAGATCTGAATGTTGTGAAAGGATGTATAAGAACAAGCTAGCCTTCCATTGTCTTCCCCTGCTTGGTCCCGATACCCTTGAGGATAAGACTCGGGACAAGGACGATACAAGTTGAATATTTTCAAACGTAGATAAATAATTCATAAATATACTGTCTTTCAGGACATGGCAGGGGGTGGGTAAAAAAGAAGGGTCAGAATGAAATGGCAAATGTTGATTCAGCCTCTTGCGCCAACCTTCACCCTCCTTTGAAAGGTGAAATTTAAGCAAATCTTTCATGTTACTGGGGAGGGCAGGCTTGTAAAGGTACAGTGCTCTTTCTCTTTCAGGTTTCCTACCCTGGCAGATTCACATGAGTTCGGATTGAATACATGTACTTTTCAATGTGACTTTACGTCGGGGTTTTCGAATTGCCCAAGCGGGTGAAATAATTTGTCTTTTTTTTTCTTCTTTCTGTTAATATAGCCTCGTTTGAAGTTTGATTGTGTGCTAGAAATACCATTTACCAACTGACTATGGTATAGCTTTTTAAACCAAAGTGCCCTAGCCATATGCTACTCTGGAATAATAACAGATCGGCCTTGTTTTAGTGGTAAACAACAGCTGGCGATGTGTAAATAATAGTCTTCATGTCCAGCCGCTATAGATAAGCAATGAGTCACTGATAGCAGGACATTTGAGCAGGTAAAATAAATAATACAGCAACATTCGAGCAATGTCAACATATCAGCCTCCGAGGAGCGAGGAGAACGAGAGAGGAGCCTGCAGAGAAACGTGGAGTAGACTCCCAACTCTACTCAAGCGTGCTGCTGAATTGACCGAGAGAAGGACGGTACACACACAAGCGTTTGACCCGGCTTTGAAGATGACAAGGACCTCCATTTGGGTGATGTATCAGCAGAACCAGGCAAAGTAATACAATAGATGGGCGAACACCAGCCCCCTGGATAGAAAAGAGTGGCCATGATGGATTTCAGGGCTCGCTGACTGACGGCGCGGCGGAGCCGGGATAAGTGGACTGCGGGAAGGGTGTCTTCTCTCGTCCAATCGCATCCCAGGGTCACAGGTAACGTCCGTCACAAAGGATGGGTCGGCCAGGGAGGTGGGCTCGGTCCACAGGGACCAGAGAATAAGCTATCCTCACCCCCCCTCCTTCCCCCTTCCACTAGCAATTCTCTCAAATGTCACTTCAAAATGGATCTCATTTAGGTGGGGCAGGAGCCCCATTGCAGAAGCAGGGGCTATGGGGGGTGTTTGGATCGGCCCAAGTGCAAGATTTACTTTTAGACTGTACAACCACACCAGGTATACTTTACTACCACACCAGGTATTCTTTACTACCACACCAGGTATACTTTACTACCACACCAGGTATTCTTTAC
>BROE01000021.1:3362621-3412621 GCA_036571765.1 Plecoglossus altivelis | reverse complement strand
CAACCCATATATTCTCACAAGACACACACAAACACACACTCAAACATAAAAACACACACACACGCAGGGTCTAGTCTGTAATCACTCAAACGGATCGCTACTGATTTCAGTACCAATCAAAAGCATTTCCTGTCTGTCACACTGGACTGATCTCCAATCAGTACAATTCATTTTGGAAAGGGATGGGGGACGGGGGGGACGGGGGGATGGGAGACGGACAGAGGGGGACGGGGGACGGGAGGGATGTGGAGACAGGGTTGTCCTGGACACCAAAACACATCAAGGTAAAAGGCTTTTAAAGATTCTATTCCCCACAAGGGGTTCAGGTCCTGGAAGTCATTTTGGTACGCGGGAAAACATGCAGTATTTCTAACATAAACATGATGTGCATGGTGGTACAGCACGGTGTGCGGTAAACATTCACAGCGTCACCCCTTTCGCCCTTATGACCTGACACATGGATCAGTCGCAGCAGACTAGACCCCCCTCACGACCGCAACCATCAGAGTAATTAAGAGGTTTTCCACCACAGCACTACTGTCAATTAATCCTGGATTCTAACGAGACTCTACATAGCGACTGTCCAGTGAATGAATGCCATTCTATGTAGTTTAAACGTCTATATATAGTATACATAATGCTACGTAGATTACATTAGCGCTGAACACCAACAAACAGGGAAACAAACTGATTATAAAAGCACGGATAATGGAGGGTTAACTTCAAAATAACACATTGGTGTGGCCAACACGCACTCCAAAATGCAAACTGGCTAAAACCTTTTGAAGAAAGGTCTTTGTGAATGACTAGGTTGTGTTGCTGGCCTAGTTTGAATCCCCCCAAAAGCTGTTTCTGTTTAGCCGTTCTCTCTTTAAAAGCCCAGAGATGTTATTCGTAATAGAATATCTATCGTCTACGTCGAAGTGCTACCTAAATACATGGCCTGTAAAAACCTTCTTTTAGCTCACAAAGAAGAGTCTGTTCGCATGCTCATATCCACATGGAGGTTCAACACACTCAGGCTGGGAAAGGCATCTAAATGTGAGAATGTTGCCCACATTAAAGCCGTTATGGTCATGGCATGGAATCGTACAGCCGTGCGGTACACAAGCCAGCATTCAACAAAAACATAGGCTGATAATGACATTATTTAAGTTAACATCTTCGGGGGGGAAAAAACGAGTGGCACAACACACGCTGCCAGTTTTCAGCGCGAGCTTGCTCAGACACGTACGCACACACAATCTCAGTGTGTCCATTAGATGACTAATCACCGTCACAAATGAGTGCAGGGAAGATGCAATATATGAGCCTCCAATTTGTCTCAATTTATCTGCGGAGGTAATTTATATGCACCAAGTAAATGCAAAGCTAATAGACACAATTAAGCGTCAATTAAACCATAATTGCCTCATCTTCGACGAACACATGCACTCCAGCAGTGATAATGAATTCTGTGTTGGTTTGAGAAAATACAGATGTTCCGATGTATGTGGCACTTGGTACTTACTGTACCAGACCCTGAACTGTTCCGCATCTTAAAGTATTTTACTTCCTATCAGTGTTACCATCTCATGATATCGCCATCGTGTCAGGGAAGCATGGAAAGTTATCTTTATCATTTATCTTAAATAAATGTTATCTTTATCTTCATACGATTCATGTTATACCTCTGATGCGTAGTTAAACTAAATAGTCTGTGTCGTTTTTGCCAATAAACTAGTTATACTTCAAGAAAATTCTACTTGTTGCGTTATTAATCATTGTGGTTGTTCATTTTGTTGTGTATTTGCTGTACTTTTTGCTCAAAGGTCATTCTGTTGGAACGGTGTAGCACTGGCTGAATGCACCATGGGTCATTTTTGTCACTGAAACAACCTTCTTGTTGAACCTGAGTTAGACAGGGGGATTCCCATTTCAAACCCATGTTTAGCGTAGCCAAACAACCTTATGTCCTATAGATGTGGCTATTGACATAACTTTAAGTCGGTGTCGATTGATGTGTCAAAACCATGGCAGAACGAACAGAGCTGGAAGTTCTCGACAGTTAGCAAACAGCTAACGCACGTCCAGCGAGACATTTAGACTAGCTAACAGAAACCAGGCTACCAAACCTGTATGAACCATTTGAACAAATACAAGATTTCTTTGTGCCCGGCTCCTTGCTCCTTGTAACCTAGCGCCTAAAACCTCGGTCTTCTGGAGGTGTTTCGAAACCTCATTACGAAGTAAATAGGTTCTAATCCCGCATGAGCATTTCTCAGACGAAAAGCCTTCCAAGGTCATCTCCCAACCCCTCATTACTGACGGCTGATATCGACATCAAAGCCGAGACAGAGGTGAAGGTTGAAGAGGAGCTCAACTCCTGGCCTCTCTCTCCCCAGTTCAGCGTTAGCACGGTGCTAATTGACAGGGACTCTCCAACTAGCTCGATGTGTTTCCCTTAAAAACAGCAGAGGGCCTGCTGCTGTATCAACAGATCCCGGGGCCCAAACTCTGCCATATGTCGACCTGTGTGTTCCGCCTCTACCAGCTGCGAACGCTCTGGCTCCCCATGGCGACCCAGCAGCGCTGCGTCTGGGACAGAACAACTCCAACAACCTGCAGAGCTACTTAGCTTTAAGCAGACTCGTTGCACAGGCAGGTTGCACGTATCATATCTGAAGTATATACTCCCTGCCATGTATTATTACATGCTACAGGTGACAGGGTCGCTGACAGGCAACAGCTCTGTGTCAGTAACCAAAGGTTGCTGGTTCAAATTCCTCGTGCGTCCTGGATAGAAAATCCTGGACCTGGAAGCTGCGGCTAGAATTAGAGTCTGAGGATAGGATGGAAGGGGAACAAGCTTACCTGGTTTGGTGACCGAAACTCCTGGTTATTGTCATTCATGTACATGTTGTCACCATCAAACTGAGGACAGAAATAGAAAACAGAAACAAACATTGTCAATTAGGCTTCGGAAAAAATGAGAAAGAGAGCAAAAAGAGACAGAGAAAGAGAGAGGAAGAGAGAGACAGAGAAAGACAGGGAGAGAGAGAGAGAGAGAGAGAGAGAGAGAGAGGGAATGAAAGAAAGTGTGGGAGAGAAACAGCACTACGGGTGGCCCGAAGCGTCTAATGACTTTGTCACATTTGCTAAACCTCGTCGTTGTCGCGGCGACGTTGGTAATTACTGTTCATCAGCGGGGTGGTAATTAGGCTGGTTGTACTGAGTGACGAGTTATGGGCTTTCCCCTGTGGGGTCTACCATGTGGCATACGTGTTTGTGAGTGTGTGTGTGTGTGTGTGTGTGTGTGTGTGTGTGTGTGTGTGAAAGCTGTGCCTGTGTGTGCGAGCGAGTGTTTGTGTGAAAGCTCCAAAAGCATGTGCCTGTGTGTGAGGGTGTGTGTGTGTGTGTGTGCGCTGTGTGAAAGCTGTGCCTGTGTGTGTGTGCTGTGTGTGCTGTGTGTGATGTGTGCGTGTCTGTGTGCGTGTGTGCAGGGCATGCCATGTCTCTCACAAGGTGGGCAATGAGGAGAGTGTTAATCTGTCGTGCAAAGAACACTTCCTGTAGGTGCCAACACTGTGCTAACTGCAGCGTTCGCCTTGGCTGTGACCTCTGACCTCAACAGTGCCTGGGAAACGACCTGGGGGTTAAGAACGCAGCGTGTCACTAGTTATCACTAGCATGCTAGCTGGGTTGACAAGCGCTGTCTCGCAGAGTAATTACCGCGAATGATATAGTTACTTTGAGGACTTGAGTAGGAAAGGGAAGCACGCTGAAGGGAAAGTGGTCTCGACTGAAAGTCTTTTTTGTTTTACATCCTGGTTTGACCTTTGAACTGAGCGTCACAGGGGCAGACTACTGACTGACAACCTTGCACACAGGCTCTCTGGCACAGTCCTTTGTTCAGCAAATAGAAAAAAAACCTGGACTGAACTGTAATGACAGTGTTTGTGAAGTGGCAGTTCTGGAACTGTGGTGTAGTTCCAGAATGACAGTTCTGGAACTGTGGTGTATTTCCAGACCGATAGTTCTACAACCGGAATGTAGAGACATTCAATAGGATCACAATCTTGCATTTGTTGACTAGTGCCATTCTTTACATAGCACCAGTCGCAGGAACGAATCTCTCTCTTTGTGGCACTCTGTGAAAGGAGTGAAAACATGATCAAACTAGACAGCATTCCATGTCAAATTCCACAGATGATGAGATACAACCTAAAAGTCTTCATTTGGGTGGTCTCTCCTAAGCCTTGAGTAATGGATTGGTATTCGCTGACATAAACACAGGTAGAATATCAGCATCAGAACATCTCAGAAAATTACGAACTCAAATGACTAATGGATAAATTATCTGTCAGCGTGAAATACAATCTCCACAGACGAAATGAGAAAATAAATACAACGTCCTACGTCTGACAATATGAAGATGAATCAAGAAGGAGGGAGAGGAAGAGGGGGAGGGAGGGAGAGAGGGAGGGAGAGAGGGAGGGAGAGAGGGAGGGAGGGGCGAAGCAAAAGAGGAGAGAAAGAGAGAATGAAATGAAAGAGAGACAATGGGAAACAAGAGAGAGTGAGAAAGGGAGAGATTCTCGAATGGCAACAGATCATTGGTAGTAATAAGTGGGGAATGAGGCCAAGTCTGAGGCCTATGGTTGGTTAACGAAGCATTTCAAGGAAGCGCGTGCCTATCCTCTCGCTTATTCTAACGATCATTCGTCCTTCCCTCCTGATCTGCAACTGAGGCACATAAACCTGATGTCTCAATGACAACTCCAGACCTGTTTCTTGTGTCTTGCACTGTCCCACTGACTCCAAAAATCCCTGTTTTTGTTCGAAAATCGATGTTAGATAAATGCTGAATGCTTCTCTTTCATCTATGTGCCTTGTGTGTGACTTTAATATCCCACTACTGTACAGTCTGAACTGCATGTTGAAGTGAAAGCCCATGTCCTGTGCAGTCTCATAACACTTTTGTCCAGATGTTTTTATTTCACCGTTTTTAAATCCACTGTCGTGTCATCGATGACGCAAAGCCAGCTCAAGAGATTACCTCAGGTTACCACTCTCTCTTAGCCCTTCGACCGGAGGAAAAAAGAAGGTTTTTACGGCTCATGAAAAAGTAATCTTGGATTCGAGATGTTTTGTTTTTAGAGCATTCAACATTGAGCAAGAACACAATGAATATCTTTATGTTTGTATTCTCCAAAGGATACGACATCATGTCAGATATCCAGACTGCGACCAGTCGCCTTATTTAATATTCACCAATAAGGTCTAATGTCAACATAAAAAGGTCAGCCATTTTGTGCCTCAACATGGCTGCCTATATATTCCAATGTACGCTTTTTTTCCTCTCCTCTTCTATGGCTCTACTCGCACAGCCTCTCTCCTATTTAAAATGCCAATTTATCCTCGGCTGAATGCTATCAGCACAGCCATTACTTCACATTCACTGCAGAAATCATCTTCTCTTGCTCAGTCTCTCTCCCTTCACTCTCTCTCCCTTTCTTTCTCTCCCTTCTCTCTCTGCCTTCCCTCTCACGCTCTCTCTCTCTACTTTCCACCTCCTTTTTTTATAAATCTCTATCTCTTTTTTCTTTCCCTCCTTTCTGCTCATTCCACCTCTCTCGCCCTCACTCTCTGTATCTCTCTCTCTCTATCTTTCTATCTATCTCTGTCTCTCTCCAGTGGGCCTTGGCATCGCTCCCCCTTTGCTGGTCTAATTGTGCATTCTGCCTAGACAAGGGGCTCATTAAGCAGTAATTACACACATGTTGTTTTCGGCAAACATCTCTATTTGGATTGCTTTGCATGGTAATTGTTCAGCAGGGACTGCTGCTTGCGATGCTTCCCTCTGTGACACGCGGAGAAGGGAGCGAAAGACAGAGACGGTGAGAGAGGGAGACTGAGGGAAAACAAACAAGAGGATGGGAGCGTGTGAATTAAAAAAGGAGAGTGAGGAATACAGTGATACGGATCGTACTAGAGTGAGACGGAAAGTGGGAAACATGGGTAGAGATAGAGCCAGAGAGAGAGAGAGAGAGAGAGAGAGAGAGAGAGAGAGAGAGTGAGTGAGAGAGAGAGAGAGAGAGAGAATGAAGGCGGGAGTGAGTGATTGAGAGGATAAAATAAAGAGTGAAGCAGTGGATGAGAGAGATGGAGAGAATGTAAAAGAAAGAGAATGAGAAAGTGACGAGAGAACATGAGAGTGATGGAGAGAATGAGAGAAAGAGTGAGAGACAGAGAAAGAGTGATAAACTAGTCAACGAGAGAGCAAAAGAAAAAACGAATAGAGTGACGGCCGGGAACTAGGTCAGGCCTCGCCATCGTTGACGAGCTCCAAGCTTCAAAAATAATGAACCCACCAGGTGGAAGTAATGCTAACTAGCATATCCAGGGAAAACATGTAATATTTACACAGTGCTAATGGTGGAATACAATGTCTGTCTATATCTTTTCATCTCTTTGAGAAGGGGCCTGTTCATTACTGCCGGGGAAGAAGGTAATATTGAGTGTGAAGGCCACACTCTGCTTGATGGGGTATTCATACAGTAAGCCTGATATAACAGAACATAAAACATCTGGAGGGATTGGCAAGGCTAGGGTAGGAGGGGGTCACATTAGGGAAGCTAGGCCATCATCTAAAGAGCCTCCTGGTTGGAGAAGACAGACGAATACATAGAAACACCATGCGACTCCATCCCATGTTTTTAGTTCATTTTAAACAGTCAGTTGTGGAGGATTCATGTACAAAAAAAGGATATCACATACTGTTTGGTGCTTGGTCCATGGTGTGTGGTGCGTTCATGGCAAAAAGAAAACTTTCAACAATGTTTAAAAAAAAATACATTTATATAAGAGACTACAAGGAGAATGTGAAATACTTGTGACTTTAAAAGCCTTTTCCAGTACACTAACTCTCTAAAAATAATTCTCTCGCAGAGCGGAATTAATAAGCACTGCTCAGCCATGCCGTGAAGGAAGGGGGGGGGGGGCAGAGGGTGGGGGCTGGGTGGGAGCTGGGTGGGGGCTGGGTGGGGGTGCTCATGCAATATGGATGTCTGTTTGAGCACCCTTCTTCTCCACCCGCACCTCTTTTCTCTCCCTGCCCCCCCTCCCCCACCCTTCTTTCTCTCTCTCTCTTTCTCCTCTATATGCAATTAACTACAGGCAGAGGTCTAGCAAACCTCAACCTGAAACAATCCCAATGCGTCGCTGAATTTTGATTGTGCCCAACTTGTCACTCCAGGCTCAAAGACAGACAAGGATACTGGGAGGAGAGTCTGACAGGGAAAAGAGGGAGTTGGAGGGAGAAGAAAGAAAGAAAGACAGACAGAGAGATAGAGGGACTGAAAGACAGAAAGAACTAAAGAAAGATAGAAGTAGAGAGCAGAGAGAGGAACTAAAGTGATAATGCTGATGTTTAGCCACACCCTGAGCAAACAATAGCCACAGCGTACACATGCACGCGCGCGCACACGCGCCTGCAAGCACACGCTCGCACACGCATGCAAGCACATACACACACGCAGGCATGCACACGCACACACACTTACACAAAGCACATAAAGAGCCCAGCCCGTGGCCATGGCGACACATGCTCTGTTGTCGTTAGATAAGGGAAACAGGGCCTCTTCCTGGGTGTGAGCTTGATCCTGACCACACACACATATACATACACACACACATCCTCACACACACACACACATACACACTCTCACACACAGACATACACACCCTCACACACACATCCTCACACACACATACATACCCTCACACACACACTTACACACACACACTACCTCATACACACACTTTCACACACACACCCTCACACACACACACTCTCATACACACACTCACACACATACACACTTACACACCCTCACACACACACTCTCTCTCACACACACACACACACACACACATACACACTCTCACACACACACACGCACACACACAGACACACACACATGCACTCTCACACACACACTTACACACCCTCTCACACAAGCACACATACACACCCTCACACACAAACTCACGCACACAATCACACACATACTCACACATATACACTCGCACATACACACTCACAGCACAAACCCTATCACGCGCACACACTCTCATGAATACACACAGCTGCATTACTGGGTCACATATAACACCGCCTCTAGCCTTACTATGGATTTCTGAACTCCATTACCTGAACCAGTAATTTGAATATGAAAATATCTGTTTAGCTCTACAAGCACATGACATATCTCTAGAACAAAATAATCTGCATGAGACAATACGTAGCACAATTTACGAGTTCCTTGTCTGTTTATCAATAAATTAAAAACAGCGTCCCTAGCTAATGTATAACAGAAGTTAAACTGAGTACAGTGAGCAAAACAGAGACAGACTAGTGAGCAGGTTCGTACAGTTTCCTGTCTGTTTTGCGTGTGGTATCAAATTTTAAAAAAGAGAGTAGATTGTCAGTCCTTCACTTTCTGTTGCAGTGGAACAACCTCAAAACAACTGAACCAGAGATGGAAGGAGAGATAGAGGAGAGAGGCTGTATGGAATGAAGCTGGGTGCTGCTAAATCATGTTTTCACTGAGAGACGCGGACAATAAGATAAACATCTCATGGTTGATGTGATGCACAATAGCCATCTCCATTCCTGCAGCGTGTTACGGGTCAACAGTTGAGAGGGACGATAGAATCAGACTTTGGAGAGTTTTTCTCTTTGCCATGACTTGACACGGCCTCTGCGTGTGTTCTTGTTTCAATTCCATACATTTTCAGCTGACTCCCAAAATGAAAATAATCATCTCACTGATACAGAGAGATATCGACTGCGGAGCCTACTTGATGGGAAAACGTCAGGTCACACACCCACACACACACAACCATGAAAAGAGAAAAGTTTTTTCTTTTTTTCAGTGGCAGACAACTTTTGGAAAGTGATACAGTTAAAACAGGTGACGAAAGAATACACAGGCGTCTTCATTTCAAATGTAATGACATCAAGATGATGACCCTGTGCCGCAAACATTCATCAGCAACATTCACACAACATTCAGCTAACGTTTCTGATTAAGTGAATCGGAAGGAACTAAGGCGGGCGGGCGGGGGGGGGGGGGGAGTGAGAGTGCTTGCCTTTTGGTCTGCTGACCTAGGGTGCATGCATGATGTCATTCCCTGCTGGTCGTGCAGAAGCTACGTGATGCAGCAACGTCCACAGAATGGCAGTTGTGCACGTATGTGAGCATGTATGTGTGCATCTTTGTATGCATGCATCAGTGCATGTGTGTGTGCATGAATGTGTGTCTGTATGCATGTATCTGTGCATGTGTGTGTGCATGAATGTGTATCTGTGCATGTATCTGTGCACGTGTGTGCTTTGGTTGCACAAGGGGATAGCTTTGTGCTTTGGTTAGCTTGTGCATGTAAATGGAGACTTGTGCGTGTGTGTGTGTGTTTGTTTGTGTGTGTGACTTCACTTGCATTGCTCACCGTCCTCCAACCCCGGTAGTCTTGGCTACCCTGGCTTCCTCGACAGGCAGAGGGGACTTCCTTAACATCTGACAATGTATTCTGGCATCACATTAGCAGTTAACAATTCAACACTACGGCCTTAACAGGTGTTCATTTCTACTGGTGCTGTAGGTAGCATTTGGAGTGTTAGGAGTAAGCTTTGAGTGCACACATACCCAAAAATAGCACACCCCACACACCCACACACACTAGTACCCACGCACACAAACATGTATTCGGTCACGCACGCACTAATGTCTCACAATCTCACCGAAACCACTTAACAAAGAAACTAAAAAACAAGTGCAAGAATGTACCTTCGTGCACCCTCAAACACACACACATAGACACACTAACACAGACACACTCACACAGAGACACACAAACACATATTCAAATTTAACTGTGAAGTGCAGCCGAGAACAAAAAAAAGTAGCGAGGAAGAAACAAAGTTGCTTGTGTGTGTGTGTGTGTGTGTGTGTGTGTGTGGTTTTTCTGCCAAAAAGAGGACAAGGGGGGGTGGGGCTGTCGAGATCCCCACTTTTAACTGAATCTGGTAAAGAGTGCAGGGGAGATAAAGGGTAGACTGAATGTGACAGAACCATAGCCCTTAGTCTCTGCTCGCCACAGCATCAGATAACGGCAGTGGAAAAAAAAAACTTCTGGTTTCCTCTAGCATATAATTGGTTATCTTAATGCAATCTACTGCTCTCTTACTTCCCTGCATAGAATGAAGTATGAAAGAAGAAGAAAAAAAAAGAGGAGCAGAAGAAGAAAGAACAGGGGTGTGTGTTGACGTTTGAATGGTAGAGACCAAAATAAATCATTATAAGCCAAGGAAACGAATCAGTCTATTTCTATCTCTGCCGACTCCTGCTTCTCTCTGGCTTGGTTGTGAAAGGTGTTGTGTAGTGGCTTCTTTGTGACTTATTGAAACAGTCAACATGATTGTGTGTATCACTTTGGAGGTACAGGAAAACTTAATCTAAAAAAACCTTGTTTTTCTTCAACTGGTTTGGCCTATTTTTGAAGCTCAACAGGAAGCAACATATTATTATTTCAACGATAAGCATCAATGGAAGCCATTCTGGAGACATTGAGACACAATAACAATATGTAAACATCTGTACCTAATTCACTACTCGGAAACTGATTCTATGAACGCCCCACCACACCAACAACTGTTTTCAAACTGATCCGAAAACACCAAAAAGAAAAGAAAAGCTAAATATAACTGCTGAATAATTTCTGAGTAATAATTCTTCCCAGAGGTTCTGTGTGGCTAGTTGGTTGACCTCATGGGTTTTCTTAATGTCGCTTTTTGGCCCAGATGCATGTAGGAAATGCAGACTGTGTGAAGGGCTTTGAAAAAGAAGCTTCATTATTGACCAATGTAAGCAACTGTAAAAGTTTTTTTTTCAAATAAGTTATTTGGAGGATTGTTCTTCACACCTATCTTTCCACTCAGCTGTCATGAAAATCTGACCCATATCTGTAAAATAGTGCGACATGTGTGTAGACAGGATAGAGACAGATTTAGAATCACCTCTCAAAGAGGAACACTAATATGCCAACCCCAGGGAGGGTTATCCTCGTGTCACAACAACCGACCTTCCAGAGTACTAAGAACTAACCCTTGGGGCACACCCACAGAGCCACTGAGGGCTTTAACATGAGGGAGCAGGCAAGAGGGGAGCCTTAGCGGTATCTTACCGCAGCAGTGGGCAGTCTTTTCCCAGCCGGGTTGGAGCCTGGAGGTGGGGTACCGTGGAGGATCCTAACCCCTCGTTCACCCACACTGTACCGGGCCTGTGATTAGAGAGAGAGAGGAGGAGAGAGAGGAGAAAAAGACAAAAGGGGGGGAGACAAAGTGGTGGTTTAGTTTGGGAAGTACAAGCATGTTTTAGAGAGGAACATATCAATGTTGTTACACCCTCCCTCTGTGTCATAGGGTTTGCCTCTCATCCACCTCACCCTCCGCACCCCTCGCACAACACTCCCCCACACACAAACACACGCGTGCAGGGGGAGGGGTAATGACACGAGACTTAAATGGTGATTCTAAACAGCCGGGCTCTGAGAGGAAGAATGGAGGTTAACTGGCTGACATCGCCCCTAACTCAGACACGCCCCATTCACACACACACACACACACACACACACACACACACACACACACACACACACACACACACACACACACTGTCTTGGAGGACAGAGAGATGGGTGGCACTGAGCCAAGGAGTTGTAGCGACTCCGCCCTGGCAGCCTTCACCAGCTCACCGGGCAGCGTGTGTCATGGAGGAAGGTGGAACGGTGCTTTCCTCGGGAATATTACGAAACGGCTCACGCACCGCAGCGAGAGAGCGCGTAAACGCACGGATAATAAAAACCCAGCACCTCCTAACCTCAGGCGCACGACAACCAAAGAACCGCGTGGTGCGGACGCCACGGTGAGCAGCTAAGGAAGGAAATAGTAAGCCTGGAAGCACGAGCGTTCCCCTGGTTCTTGTATGTCACATGGTTTGAGGGTAAAAGTAAGGTGAAAGGTGTTCATCAAAGGTAAACCGGCGAAGGAAGCCGTCGTATGCCTCCTGCGGTTCTGAACTTCGCAGAACAAAGACGCATAGTGGGAAAAGAGAGAAAGAACGATAGGGTACGAACAAGCGGAGCAACGGTGACTGCGTGGTGAAGTGTTGGTAAATCTTAATGAAAATGACGGGGGAGTTTGCAAACAAATGAGAAATTAGCCCTGCCGCGAATTCAAACAAACCGCATTTGTAAGAGAGCATCCCTGAGGGGGGGTGGGAAGAAACACACAAAAAACGGCACCACTGCACTCCGTTTTGGCACGCGCCAAAGGTGCGTGTTTGCCAGCCGACTCCCCCTATGAGAGCTGGCATGTGAGACCTGGCTGCTCGTATGTAGGCCTGCTGCCAGCCTGGCGCAATCCACAACTCCATTACTCCCCCCACCCCCCCCCCTCCATCAACAGACAAGTGATCCATATCCAAACCACTGAATAAGGAATATCAGGACACCACATGACGCAACCAAAAGGGTTGAATGGAGAGGGGGAGGGGGGGTGTTATTGTAGTGGACAATCGATGGCACTATGTCACTGGGTCTTTGAAAGGTTTGTATACCGTTCTTACGCCCCTTTATCAAAGGAAAAGCAAGAAATAGCTGGGTACAAGAAAGCATGTCATTTCATCCGTTTTTAAAACGACTGGGAGATGAATGGTTAGTCATTAGGGTCTCTAGCAAATCTTTCTAGTCAGTAATTTGTCGGAGGCTTGTGCATTTTTTATATCCTTAACTGAAAAGCCCTAGGAAAGCAAACTTTATAAAATAATAAGCCCGCATTTCACCTTATCGTTAGGCAACTCGAGCTGAGCTTTCAATTATTTACAGTTAATGAATCGCCCCCGGAAACAACTCCTCTAACTACAGTTACAGTATCAACCACCCCACAGAGACTCAGAATCATCATTGTGAAATACTTAAAGACAATAGCCCAATTACGTCTGCTATGAAAAGCAACAAGGACAGCGCATTTTCATCCTGTCTCTGTTCTGGTTTCGCAAATCCGGTTTTCTCCGTCAATGTACTTCAGAGACAATTAGCGGCAACAAGTGTGTAATTAAATAGCTAAACACAAAACAGTGTTTTTTAAAAATAACAAAATGTTTCTCCACACCTCGTTATAGGTTAATTTGGATTAAACACTCGTTTCGTCAAATATCTCTGAGAACATTCGCGACTTCTATCAATGTAGCCTAAACTACACAGTTGTAAAATCCTGTAACTTTACTGCGGATTTCACAACTAGTAGTGTGATACACAAAGGGTTTAACGGGTTATCGGCATGCAGCAAGATGCGTTTAAAAGACCTTACACTATCATTTTGAGTGAGCCTTGGGATTCACACTTCCACCAGCTTCACCACTGTTTTCACACCCTCCCCCAACCACAACCACATACGGGGGTATTAGAAAAATATGACCAGGGAACCATTCCTCTTCTCTCACCATCAATGTCTCACTCTTCGCGGAGACGCGGTAATTACACTTTAAGTTCAGTTAGCTTCATTGTACAACGCTGGTTCTCCGAATACCTTTTCTGCTGAATGTTTCGTTATTGGCATTTTTCGTACCTTGCTATTCAAAGTCTGAGCAGACAACGCAAGAAAGAGAGAGATTGATATTGACGTTTGTTTGCATAATTTACCATATATTTAGTATAATTTTGAGGTAAAGTGTGACCTTTCATTCTTTATTCATAGCTTTACACTGTCCAACGTCTATGTTGTACGTTTTAGACACAGTTCCAAATAGTGCCACTATTTGAGTGCAGGTACATATCAATACCTAATAAGGTAGTATAAGCCTATATGGTCTAGTGAGGGAATATAGCTTTGACCATCTGTTATCTTTAGGCATTACCTTCACTACACAGAGAGAGCGAGACAGAGGGAGGGGGGGGGGAGAGAGAGAGAGAAATATATGTTTATATCCCTATTCATTCAAAAGTAAATAGCTATGAATCATTTACGGTAGCCTACATTTATCCACATATATATATTTACCTTTTGGTTACTTAATATACCATAGTTATATATTTCACCAGTTCAACATTTATCCAGGCAATATATATATATATATAAACTAAGTGGGTTTACTCCATTCCATGTTGTTATGATGATGCAACCATGCTTTTGCAGTAACTGCACCACAGTGAAATTAAAGTGCAGAGGATCACATTCCTAGACAGCTGGTAGTTGTAAATTGCAATCAGGAAAAGAGGGAGGGAGTTACTTTGAAAGAAAACATATACTATTTTCATTTCAAACTGCTTTAGGGATTATGGCTTCCAGCTCTAGAAAAAATGCATTAAAATAATCCACCATTTGCATGTTTTATCTTCACAAAGGAAGCTTAAACACCAGCCCCCACTCCCTCACTCCCTCCCTCCCTCCCCCATTCTCTCCCTACCTCCCTCCCTCCCTCCACCCCTCCCTCCTTTTCTCCTCTTCCAACCCTTCCCCCCACTGCCACACACAACACAATGCAAACATGCATGTCTCTACACACACATATAGTGCACACGTAACACAAATATGTATGCCTGTGAACACACACACACACGCACACGCACACACACACACACAGATCAACCTGCTGCCATCTGCTCTGCTTGCTTTGTACAATTCTGGTAGAATACATTATTCACTACGATACAGCACATCACACTCCCTCAATGTCATAGCCTTGTGCAAGGAAGATACAAGACACCAGAGAGCAGCCTTCCATTGTACTCCACGGAATGAGAGAGGGCCCAGTCAGTCACTGTGAGGACTACGAGACATAATTAAAGGCGGTTGGATTTATTTTAAGGTGAAACAAGGTTGTCTTGAGACGGTTTCAGCACAGAGATATTCTAAGATATGGATTACGGTCATAGATGTAGGGTTGTGGTTAGAGAGTTACATAGATTAGAACAATGGTTCAAAAAGTACCAGTTGTGGAGTGTGTGTGTGTGTGTGTGTGTGTGTGTATGCGTGAGCTGGTACATGTGTTATGTTTGTCTGAGCTCGTCTTTGTGTATCAATACCTGTGTGTTTTTTTGTGAGTCGGTGCTTGTGTATGTTTGCCTAAGTTTACGTATTTGCGTGAGGTGCTGTGTGTATGTATTTGTGCGAGCTGGTGACTGTCTATGTATTTGTGCGAGCTGGTGAGTGTGTATGTATTTGTGCGAGCTGGTGAGTGTCTATGTATTTGTGCGAGCTGGTGAGTGTGTACCTGAAAAGTCACCGAGAACACCTGAGTGTGCAAGTATTTGCATGTGCGCTTGCGTCCGTACTATACAAATATGTCCATGTGTGTGTGCGTGTGTCCGCGCGTCACTCCGTGTAGCAGAGCGGCAAGGTAGCAGCGACAGAAGCCAACAGCTGGATCATCCATACTTGACTACAGATTGACCTATTTTGCCTTCACCTGTTTGCAAGCCAAACGTACAGCATCAGACACACCTGACCTGTAATTAACCTCAGCGTGCAAAGCAAGCAAGTTCTGGTGCATCTGTCCACATGTGTGTGTGTGTGTGTGCATGTGTGTGCACGTGTGTGTGTGTGTGCACGTGTGTGTGTGTGTGCACGTGTGTGTGTGTTTGTGTGTGCACGTGTGTGTGTGCATGTGTGCACGTGTGTGTGTAACATGGATACCTCATCATGGATACCTCATGATATGTTTCTCTATCACAATGCATACAGATGTATCTCTACATACTGTACGGCTACACTCATATAGCCCTATTTATCACTATCATTGTAACTATGCAGTCTTATTTTATTCATGTTTCAAGTCATAAAATGTTGTAATGTCATCATATTCACCATTTGGACCACTGATACTCCTTTCACTAATATTTGAATGATGAGTAAGCCATTAACATGAGACACAGGTGGCCATTTTACAAATGGCAGGCCTGAATTTGACTGCCTAAATACCGATTTGAATTGTAGAAAGTTGCTGTGTTAGGTTGTTCTCTTTTCAAGTCCTCCCTTCCTCCTTTTTCCTCTTCTCTCTTCACCCCCCCACCCTCCACCCCCCCCCTCCACCCCCCACCCCCACCCCTCCATCTCCAGCCCCATCCCATCCTCCATGCCCCCCACCCCAACCCCCCCACCCCCTGGTGCTCTCCCGACACTTGCCTGTGTTTGGGCTGAGACTGCAAGGGGTCATCGCCTGCCTTGTTCTCACACGTCGAGTGTGTGTGTGTGTGTGAAAACCAGACTCAAATGAATGTGAAAGTGTGTGCGTGGGAATTCACGTGCGTCCAAGTGTGTGTGTGTGCGTCCCGAGTGTGTACATGCCAGTGTGTGTGTGTTTGTGTGCGTGAGAGTCTCTGCGCGTGTGTCGGTGAGTCTTGCTAGCTCAATGCCAGGTCTCACTAATGAGTCTGTCAGGCACTGTTAGCGACGGCGTGCTCCCCTGGCTCACGGCGCTCCTACAGACAGACTATGATTAGCCGGGCCAATGGCACGCCACTGGGCCAGATTAAACAGTCACTGTGCCGAGAGGAGGAGGACACACACACACAGACGAGAGCTACACACACAGGCGTGCACACACACACACACACACACATACAAGCAAGTGCACACCTACACACACACAAATGTAGTCTGACACACACAGTGACTCCCACACTGCCATCACCCCTCCCATTATGCTACTTTGATATAATACCTCACGCGTGCCCCCCAAACTCAGGAAGGGTGATGATGTCACCGATACTATAGTTGGCTTTGAAACATGCAGGCTCAGGGCACTATAAGGCGTACTAAAGAAAGCTGCACACTGGATACATTTAAACTACAAAGAAATCCTGTAAGTCCAGTTAGAGGCAGCCTATGGACCACAGACTACACGCAAAGAAAAAAACAATCTCCTGATATATTTCTATATGTCTAAACGGCGAGCGACTGGCATTGTCTTCCTTCGTTGTTTTAAAGTCTTCCTTTTACTACCTTCTACATCGTTCTGGATCTGGGTCGCTCCTTCTGGCGCTCTGGCTTGGAAGACGTTCATTAAAACGACATGATTCACTAATTACAGGTAATTATCCATTAATGAGGAGAGAGGATGAATGGGACGCCATGTGAGGGAGGGCATATCATTACTCATCTCTCGCAGGACAAGTAAAATCTTTCCCTGGGTTCGACTGCCATACCTTGGTCACACCCAGCTTGACTGAGGCGGCTCTGGCCTTGCCCTCGGTGGAAGGTGAGATCATATTTTGATAAGTGATAACAGTTTTTGTGACACTCTCAATTTCTATTGCTGTCTCACACACACACACACACACACACACACACACACACAGAGCGGTAAGGCACGGCATGGATTTTTCTCCAACTAAACGTCCTTCCAGGTCAAAACTCCGGTCCTGCTACATTCTCTATCTATGGACCAGATATCCTTTTTTGAGTCCCAAGTTATGACCAACATCAGCCCTCAAAAGCCCCAACACACCCACTTGACATTGACCTGATAAGACAAAGAGACTCCAAGTGAGATTGATGTGAAAGTCCCAGACATAAAGAGTGCAGGTTTCTTATCTTACGTCTGCAGAAGAAACTTCTCAGTTCCAGCTACAGTCCACCAACTTCCCTCCATTTCTTGCTAAGGGCTTGTCTATCCTCTTCTGCAACACACACCGAAAGGGTTTTTTTGGTTGTTGCTGTCACCGACATACTTCCTGTCATTTCTATCGCGTCATTTCCTTTTAGACAAGGCAAAAGTAGTCTTCTTTTTTGTTACAGCACAATGTTAGGTAGGTGGGGAAGACAAATCTATCTGTATTATACGTCCATTACTGAAAACAACATAACTGTTGTCTTCATAAAGTGGTTTGTTTTCTGTTACAGTCATTAGGAATATTCTGTTTGTTGCATGTTTGTCAGTGGTTTGTCCCTCAAGGGCATGAAGATAAATAAAATATATCTATGGAAGACAACTACAGAGGGTAACATTATCAGGGGACATTTTGAGGTTTGCTTGCAACTGGGGCCTTATTTTTAAATGTTACCTTACTGTGAAACCTATTGTTCAAGCTTATATTAAACAACCATACATTTGGATAAAGACAAAGTTTTCATGGTTGGTAGACTGTGGTAGCAAATCGGTAACATATTGATTGGAATTTTAAAAGGCGTTGAATGTTTAATATTGATATTTAAACACCACCAAAATAGCTGTTTTTGAATTTGCCTTTAAAATGTAAACACCTTAAAAATCTGATGAAAAATTTTCAAGTTTCCATAATTCCAGCCCCTTAAAAAGAAATAAATTGAAATGCTTTGAAATAAGCTCATCGATTGGCACACGTCTTACACCAAAGTGCAGTTTCTTACTTTGAGATTTCAATATGTTAACATGCTCTTAAACGTGTGTGAAGCCTCTTCTTCTGTTGAAAGTGGTTGGGTGGACGAAAATCGGACCACCTGGCTAACTGCTAAAATGACAAAGATCGCTCTAGGCTAACCTTTGTAGCGCATATTCTTACTGGATTTTAAAATCGTAATGTTATTGTATAGATATGTGTATAGATAGTATAGCTATGTGTCTATATATTAAAGTTAAATGTTGTGAAATAACAGTTTTAATTCAAACTTCGTCAACATTTTAGTAAAATGTCTGACGAACGTCGAGAGTTAGGTGGACAATAATGCTACCTACACCGTCACTTGGTGGAGCTAACTTTTAGAGCTGAGCTAAGCTAACTGTGCCCTGTGGGACTGCTACAGCTACAGGTAGAGCTAACCAGTACGAAGGGAGAAAAAACTAGGTGTTGATACCACAGCTTGAAAACATAGCTCACTACATAAGATGTTCACACCTAGCTCTGAGCCTGTAGCATTGCTGTCCTTTTGCAATTTTAGGTAACTAGTCTAGGTATCTCCCAGCAAATTCTAGCGCTAAATAAATAAATACTCGCATGTTTGTGACGTTTGGCTCACTAGTTAGCTACCGTTAGCTTCACCGTTCGCCACCGTTAGCCACAAAAATCTAAAAATAGGCCGAAACCGTGATACGTAACCTTCAGTAACAAATGAAGATAACAATTATGTAATGTAACTTCTCTTGATTACATGTGAAATGGTTGTTGACAGATGATAAATCTAGTGTGTCTGATACTTCGTAAACTGACCAAACACCGTCAACAAACAACAAACAACAAACAACACAAACACAAAAACTGCCATCAGCCCCTCACATGCAAAAAAACATCTAATACATTTTTGTCACAGTTTTTCGGTTCACTTGCCTTTACAGCATAAACACTGAAATGGGAATATCACATAAATAACCCTTTATTTACACTATGCTAATCCAATCACCACACCATAGTTCATTCAATTTGTGCCCTGACAGTGAACTGGCCCCCTTCCCTTCTCTAAAGCATATTTATCATGATGCCATTTGCCTCGAACAACACATCCTCCGTTGTCGAGCTGCAATGTGCAGAATGTGATATACTGCACAGCACAATGGAATAATTGTGTTTTTTTCTCCCTTGAGGGGAAAAACGAAAGGCGGGGGGGAAGGGGGGGGGGGGAAAGAAATCTATGTGAAAGATGTACAGTATTCAAGCCTCATGGACTTTGACAGGAGTGAGGGCATTTGCTGTGGTGTGGATTCGCACTGTAAATACAAAATGTGATTACTGCGTCATGAATGGGAACCATTTCAGAGGCGCCCTGCTTCTTAAAAACCACGGTGACCAGGCATACTGGATCTGAATATTCTCTGTCGTCGCAAAACATCTATTCTATAAGGACACAGCCCTACTCATGCCAAAACATAGGTTCTATACTGCTAGACCAGCTCTGAATGTGTTCCAGATGTTTAAAAATAAAATTCCTCTGCGAAAAGAAACACAATAGACTGGATCTCAGAATTACAAACACATTGAAATACCAAAAAGTAATAGAATACTACAAAGTATGTACATTTTTTTTAATATTCTGTATTTATAGTGTACATAGTATCTTGATTCATTTCACAGTGCGTATACAGAAAGCAAACCTTTGTAGTTTTATCCATTGCATGTGTTGTCTGAGAAACTCTAATGAGCACAGATCAATAGCATTCTTTCCATTTCAACACAACACACTGATGCTTAGCATGTGTGCAGGGCCACACATTTGGATCGTATCCAGCCTTGTCAACACACAAGCTGTATATTGTCTCTACAACCACCCACCCCCCACCCCCCCCTCAAAAAAATAAGTTGATGAAACTTTTTTTTTTTGCTTTCAGAGCTTTTTGAAACCGATCTGAACATCTTTCCACACCCAAAGTTTGAGATTTCTGCAAAATCACAAAAGGCGTCGACAGACAATGATCATGGAAAACAAGCAGGGGGGTGGACTGTACAAGCATCAGTCTCTTGTCTCTCATGTCAGGAGATTTGCTGTCAACAGGTTCGATGTATCGTTTAGGCAAACACCGCATATTATTATTTTTTTCATCACGGAAATATACTTGCTGGTTTAAATACAACTACAGTATTCCATGACAGCAATAAAGTCATAAAAGGTCATAAAACACGTTAATATGCCAATAAAACGATCCACCCTAAAATAAAAGAATAAAAAAACAAACAATATGAGTCGCCCTCCGGTCTTGAGAAAACAAACCCAAGAAAATCAATTTCCTCCTCAACAGGATGTCCGCCTCATGCTAGCTGTTTTTATGGCCACCGCTGAAAGGTATAAAAATCTAACATGCTTCGACTGAGAAAATATCAATCTACATCCTTGCTCACAGTAAGACCTAAGCTGCCAAACACAAGCTATAAATCTTAAGTTAATTACTGGCATTAGCTTGAAAGGTAATAGGTTTTGTTAGCTCTGTGAGAGAACCAATGTGTATTGCTTGCAGCTACTGTACTTACATTTCCCAACGCAGTCATTCACTCTGACATGCTGTTGATGGTAAACTAGCAGCAGAGCCCACGATGGAAAATCCATTTAGTTTCTTTTTTGATAGTCATCAGATTGAACAACATTCAGTGATGAGCTGTGTTTCGAAACAGAATCATATGAAAGGCATAGCGTCATCAAAACATTGTGTCTCTGACATCTTCCTGTCTGTCTCGCAGATCCTTTTGATGCCTGCATTTTGAGACACCTTCTAGTCCAGTGAAAAGGAACTCTTAAGGACACGAAGCCCAGTATACAATCCTTCCTTCCTTCTCTAAACCAAGGGCCCACGTTCACTGACAGAAGACTAATCTCATTACCCTCTTTTCCTTCTGCGAGAGCGAATAAATATTCATTTCGGAATAAGGCAATCGTCGTCGGGAGGGGAGAGGGGAAAAAAAAGAAATCTCACATACCCCCCATTTCATTTTCCGTGTAATTAAATCAGTTAAACGTTATAAAAACATGTAAACTCGTCAATGACTTGGAGCCATTTGCATTTTTAATCAGGGCAGATTAATTGTAATAAGCCAGTCAGAATGTGGCAGTGACTGAGGTGATGCATTGTGTGTCTGTCACAGGCTTTTCAGGCATCCTTTCTCTTCCCTATCCTGTTATGCTAATTGTCCCCTTTTTATTAGGGCTTTCCCCCTTGATCAACAACCAGCTAAGGCTATTAAGTCTTAATCTCACATTAGTGCACTTTTCACCTTAAACATCTTTTGACTTCCCTCAGTTTCTATGAAGGTAAACATGTAGCCCTGTGGGGTCGTCAGAGCAAGCCAGTAATGCTCCTCTTTTATCGCTTCTAGTTTTTGGTAAACAGTAGGCAATGAGGAACAAACGAAGCCAGGATCAAAATGCGGCTTTCTAAAACCTGGCGCTAAGGCAAAACAAGCACAGTGGTTGCTAAAATGCATATAACTACAGCTGCCTCAAGATAGTTAACTAAGCATTCAAGTTCAATATGTCTGATGCATTCAGACATCACCCCCCCCCCCCACACACACACACACACACACACACCCTCCCCCCACCATCTCCATCTCCTGGGAGTCTTTCGACAATTCAATTTCAGAGATTGTGATTGTTATCTGATTGGAAGATACCACTTCCAGGAAGATACCACTTAGGGTAAATCTGCCATTTTAGGGTACTTTACACCAGTTGTACAAATCATTGTGAGTAACTAGTCCTCGTTTCAAATAACCACAGAATATTCTAGACACTGTCAAACTGTAACTGCAACACCACAGGTTTCATGTCTCAGTCTGATTTGGAAAAAGACAAGCCCCCCCCCCCCTCCTCTTCTGGGGTTAATGGTTTATGCATCCAAATCAACATTCTTTCATACACCCTAATTCAATAGTTCTTATCTAGTCCTGCGTTCACAAACTTCAGATATTTCGGTAACTGCTTGAGTCTCATGTCCTCTAATGTGGTAAGAGTTCCACAACGCTTCTGTGCTGAAAAGAAACGCCTTCGGGTTTAAACTCACAAGTTAAAGTGTGTCAACTCCGGTGGCACATGTGTACAGCTAGGGCCGGATGATGCTAGCTCAACCAACCGCTCGCACCACATAACCTTATTGTGGTGAAGACGGTGTGGTAGGGGACATTTTGGCCAACTGGCAAAGGCAGAAGCAGAAATGTGTGGTTACATTTCTTTGAACTTTTAATGATTTTTAAAGTGGAATTTTTGGTGGTATTATATTTGTTCCCATTTTTTTTCTTTTTTTTCTTTCTTTCAAGAGACCACAACAACCTTGCTCTACAAACTGCAATCTAAATGTAAAACAAGGTTCATGTTTTCCAGCTGGAGGTTAATCAAATTTAACCATGAGCACAGAGTGGAATTAAGAAAAAAAACAATCACACTCTAAATAGACCCATGCATAGAAACGTACAGATCTTGCACCCCAAGAAGTGAAGAAGTAATTTAACTAGACAAGCTGTTCAAGGTACTTGTACAATACATCTACTACATTGCAGTGCAGGTTGAACAAAATTCATAACGATGGTCCAAACTTGTTAAAATATTCCTCCACAAAGCACATTTATACCTGTTAATGTTTAGCCTAACTATGCAATCCCTTATGAAAATGTCTTCTCCACAGCATACAGTCAGCCATTGTAGTCTTGTTCTTCATAAAACCAAAGCTAAATATAGACTTAACAGCAGAGTTGTCATTGCTGATTCAGCAGGACAGGTACAGGGAAAGTGTATTAATTTTCTCGTAAGCGAGAAAAGTGCTTTTCGACGTTTCAATACCCCCCACTTTGTGGTATTTCTGAACATTAAGGACATTTTCTGAAGTCACTTCAGGTTTCTTTTTTTATTAAGGAAATGACCTGATATTTCCACTGTGTACCCCCCCCCCTCTCTTACACCAGACCTGAAACACACACACACACACTCACACACACACACACACTCACACACACACACTCACACACACTCACACACATACAAACAGACACATTTGGCCCTTCCTATCCCTTCATATCAAACAGCCTTTTCTTCGACTCTAACTCTTTTCTTCAACTTTCCCCCCAAGTCTTATCTAGCTAACTTGTTATGCCTTCAATTTTGAGTTCAGACTATAGTGCCTATAATATAGGCACCATCATTTACATATTACTCACTTTCCTTCTCCGCATAGGGAACTCAATAAACTCTCCCTTAAGTAAACAGAAGGTGAGCGTTACTATGGCGATGTGGAGTGTTCCACTGTGCTCTGTGGCACAGTAGGCCTGTTTCTATTGTGGTGAGAGAGAGCAGCTGTCTTTACCTTTGGCAGGCAAAAACAGCCTCATTAAAGGCGGCCATGTTTGTTTTTGTGCCCGATACCTAGCCCTGAGCAAACACTGCCCTATCTCTTCTCTGCAGCCCTCGCGGTCTCCACACTTCCTTTCCTATTGTGGAGAGGCAGCCATAGGTTTCCATGCATGTCTGAGCCAAGCTGCCAGTGACTTTCAAAGAATGTGTGGTTAATTGAGAAATTTGTTGAGGCAGACTACCTCTGAAATGTTTAAAGGAGAGGGGTTGGTCTCCCTTCCATAGAGTTGTGGATTGTAATGAAATGAATGGAAAGACTTATGTATGATCTTGTGATCAACATTCATATCTCCGAAAAATGGCCATCCTTTGTGTACGTAGATGCATACCAAACATCTAAGAAACCGAGCATGTATAGAATTACCCACAGAAAACACTGTTTTTTTTCTTCAAACCAGGTCACTTTACTTCATATTTTCAACATGTGTGCACCTTCAGAACACGCCGGATATTTCTCCAAATGACGGCTCAAGCCCCTCTCTTATTAGATTCAGACTCTTTTCGTCGTTCGTCAAAGTCCACCGTCAAAACGCATTCTGAAATGGGGCCCTAATGTGGAGTAATGAGGTTGTCATGGCGGAACAATCTCTGCTTGTTTGAGTTTGAGTCATGTTGTAGATTCAATTAAATCAGCTGTAGTCTAACTGGCCTGGGGCCACGGGAGTAATGGGTGACCTCACTCCAACAATGCTCTGACATATTGAAACAATAGGAGGAAAGACCTTGAGCCACTTGCAAAAGCAAACTCCACTTATGGGTACAGTAGAAATGACAGGAACCACTAGACTAGCTCTCTTTTGGAGAATCAACAGCTTGGTGATGCGTGTTCTTAGCCACGGTTTTCTGTTAGCGTGCGGAATCACGTGAAGGGGAAACGTACCTTGACGATGAGTTTTGATTCACAGTCCTGAGTTGGTTTATCGCGTGGGCGGGTCTCCAAATGAATCGACGCTTGTTCGAAAGATGTAAACTGTAATGTCGGATTTTTATACCCAACTGAATTAAAGAAGCCAACTCACTTCACAGCACAAGGCTGGTATTTGCGACTCGAAAAATGATGGATATTTTACAATTATTTCCTGTTTATGTACTCGTTGCTTAATAAACAACATGGGTTCTAAAAGTATCATTATCAAACTATCGCACACATTTTTCAACAGCTGTTCCGTGTCTTTTCTGAAGTTTATTTGCCCACGCAAGTCTAAAATTGATTTGTTCCGACGTCGAAATGCCTGGAATCTAAATCACCAGACAAACACTCCCTAGGTCATGTAAACACACTTTAATGTTCAAATCTACATAGATGGTTTCTGGGTTAGAGCTATATTTCGCCAGGGGCCAGAGCACTTTAGACTTTTATTAGAGTCTCCCCTGACATGCGGTTTATGGAGGTGAGGCGAGGCGTTCCTCCTGCTGGAGCTATGTCACCACACCTGAAAGGGATCTCCACACAGACCGCATTAGCAGAGGATACACGCTGGTTCAGTGTGACGTTAACTAACCCAGAGATGAGACGTTGTAGTATCAAATGGGGGTGGGGGGAGGGAGGGGGAGAGGGGAGGAGAGGGGGAGGAGGGGGGGGGCAAAGCAGCAAGCTTCAGCTCACCATTCCACAGACGGCCCTGCTCGGGAATTCACACGGGCTGTAGCCGTTTAACAGATAACAGAGGATCGCGGGGGGAAACACAAACCTAAGACACGCACGTGTACACACACACAGATGCACACACACACACACACACAGATGCACACACACACACACAGATGCACACACACACACACACAGATGCACACACACACACACTCTCTGGCTGCACCTCATTAGGCTGTATTCCCTCCGGCCCTGATTCCATTAGAAATTAAAACTCAGGACAATTAGCAGCAGATTGGTCTCAGCTCAGTGCTCCGCATTGCTCTCAAGGCTTTGAGATGACTTAATTACAGTCTCTTCTGAAACTCATAGAACAAGCACGGGCTGGGGATACGCTGGGAATACCTGGCAACCCGGAATTATCAAGGGTTCGTTCACAACGGCAGCTGGGTATTGTCTTAGGGTTCGATACGGTATGAATAATCTTCGTGTTTCCAGAGGAAAGTGTCGACTGAAATGATTGACTTATCAAGGCAGGTTGGTTGGGTATTGTGTCATTTGGGGTGTTAGTCAGTCTGTGTTTTCGAGTAAGATTCAATGAATCATAAGATCCTTAAAAGTGCAGACATACTCACACCACAAGTTTCAACAGAAATTCTAAATCGCAAAAGAAAACCCGGTGTAATCGAGGTATCGGTTAGTATTTCGAAAATACAATATTTCCAATGCAATGTCCGCTGGACGGACTATACAAAATGTGCATAATCCATGGAGATTGAGTGACCTTCAAGACAGAAAGGAAAAAGAAAAGTTGATAATTCAGTGTGTTTGCCTTGAGTGGTCACATGACTTTTTGTTGGGGGGGGGGGGGGGTTTCTGATGTTGCCAGAGAAGGGGAGTGGGTTTACAGTGCCTTACAGCACGGTGTGTGTGCATGAACGTGTGTGTGTGTGTTTGTGTTACAACCATAAAGAAGCCATGTGTGGGTCCTTAAGGCTTCCACCATTTGTCAGAAAGACACCGTTCTAATTAGGCAACTTGGGAGATTTCACTATCATCTTCACGCTAACGCCTTTTACAGTTCTGTAAAACTACCCCTGTGTCCCACGACAACGTATAGCTTCAAACGCACATCGGAACTCAGATTCAACGCTGAAAGATAACAGAAATTCAGAGAGGCTGACTGCTGTGGAGAACCGACTAGGTTAAATTATCTGTGGTTCTATCAAAGCTACCAAGAGTTCAGTTTAACGCACGCTTGAGGTGACCTAATTGAAGTACAGTTTTATGATTATGATGCATTTTTGGTGCATTTTGATGCATTTTTTAATGTATTGTATTTTATGAATACATTCTATTAATTAAACTCTGTACTCTGACAAAGCTAATGTAGCCAAAGGATACATAGCAACAAAGAGGTCAACCAAAGTATAGAAGCAGCCTACTTTTTAAAAGAACATTCACAGTTAGGCTGTCAGTTGAGAATTTCCTATGTACATGGAACATAAACTAGTCAGCATTGAAGGGAAGAAAAGCAAATAGCTGGGTGAAGTTCTGGTGGTGTGAAAACCAAGACCGCAGCCACTCTGTAACAAGGGCAATCGTTTTTATAGTGAACCCTGGGCACAAGCCAATGGGGTATTAGTCATCCATCGAACACGTTCCACAGAGCAAACCACAAAATGTTCTACTGACAACTTCCTTTCATTGAAATTTGAGCACGTAAGCACATTTTTGCAGATGTCTCTTTGCCACATACAGTGTGAATCCTCCCTATAATGACCCTGGTGTTGCCAGTGGTTGCGTCACCATTGTTAATTTGTTTGTTTGTTTTGGGTCTGTTGACAGTGTGCCAGGTCATGGGAAATGGAGTTCGATGAACAAGGGAAGGAAGGAGGGAGGGATGGAGAGAGAAAGGGAAGGAGGGATGGATGGAAGTAGTGAAGTATGGAGAGAGGGAGGGAAAGATGAAGGGTGAGAGAGGTATTGAGAGAGGGAGTGAGGGAGGGCTGGATGGATGGAGAGGGAAGGAGGAAGAGAGGAATGGGAAGGAGGGAGGAAGGGGTGTGGATGGGAGGGAGGAATGAAGTGAGGGTGAGAGGAAGAGATGGATGAGGGAGGAAGGGAAAAAAAGAGACAGACCAGTGCTTGAGAGTGAAAGGCGGATGGGAGGGGATAAGGGAGGAGTCCAATTCTTCAGGCATACAACACAATCTCTAATTACCCACAACACACTGGGGTAACCTGAGCCTGCGATTGGGTCTGTGTCATCTGGCTTAATAAAACATGACCATCCCCACTGCAAGCTCTGGCCAGTTTCACTTGATACCACATGACCTGTCCGGCCGCAAACATTGGCTTCTGTTCACGACCGCTGCTTCTGCACAAGAACCCTCGGTGCTGTACGAGTGCGGAAAGCAAGCCGAGGACCGTTTGCTTCTGTCAAACTGCCCTACATTCTGGAAATATGATTCACGTTAACAGACTCCTTTGAGGAAAACTGTCTCTCTGCATTAGGCCTCTTTCTGATTATCCGGGATCTTTATTGAGTCATCAATACTATCTCAGCCAGCCTGGAATAGGAAGGCTATTATGGTTTCGCTGCTATTTTAAGCGACGTGACGTCGCTACCGTCAGGCCTGTTCTCTTTACACGCACGCTGGTAACAAAATGATCTAAGGGTGAAGATGTCCGACAGACCGGTGTCGTTCATGCTGTGCTTGCCAGGATCTGCAAAAGGACTGAGCACACCAACTGTGGATTCCTAGCTCTGCGTCGTCAAGCAAAGGCCAATAAAAAAAAAAGTCATATTAAAACGGCTGGTGTCATGGTTACAGTGTTTACAAAAGTTAAAAATTATGGGGCACTGTAGGGATGGAGGTTTAAAGAAAAAAAAAAAACGTGTTTCTTGACTGTGTACTCTGAAGGTCATCTGCTAAGGAACACTGTTCTTATTCTAACCATGGATCTGAATCTGACTCACTGTGGTCCGCAGATGTTAAAACTACCATTTAATTCACATTGATCTGATGCCGTAACATCTAAATGAGTCTGTGTAACTATAAACTATGTGGATCGTTTGCGGAGAAGAAATTGTAGCATGTTAAGTTAAATCATTGTTGTTTCTTGTTGGGGTTTTTTAAAACTTTGTGACCCAGTCTGAAAGGAATTATTGTCCAGGTTTCCCCCCCCCAACATTCCTTTATCCTGATCGCTCTCTTTTTCACATCCCTCTCTCTGCACACATACTGTACACACATATACTGTACTGTATACACACTGGCACACACGTACACACTCACACACACAAGTGTCCATGTGGGTTATGCCAGTAAGTGCTGCCTTAGGGCATGTTTCACTACTGTCTACCGTGCTATTAACAGTTCTATAAAAAGATATGCCTGCCTTTGTCTTTCCTGTGTTTTGCAGTGTTAACAACCCCACTAAGTTGTCAGAAGGTCGTTAAGGTTGCTTGCAAGGAATCCTGTCGAGCACAACAGGTCTGGCTCTGTCACCCTTTCCAAAATCATACTTTTTCATTAGCTTCGTTTTTTTGTGTTTTTTTTTCTCCCCCGTTCGTGGCGACATCGCTCAACAGCATGGCTCTTGGCCAACTTCAAACTAAACAGACAGACAAGGTAAAGACAGAGGGCCTTTCTCTCCACCTCTCCCTCTTTCTTACACTCTCCCTCCTCGCTGTTTTTTCAGTTCATTTTCTCCTGTTCTTTTCGTATCCTTCAATATGAGTGCCACATTTTGAAAAGTTTCTCTCTCTTTCTCTCTCTCTCTCTTTCTCTCTCTGTCTTTCTCTCTCTTTCTCTCTCTCTTTCTCTCTCTCTCTCTTGCTCTCTCTCTCTTTCTTGCTCTCTCTCTCTCTCTCTTTCTCTCTCTTGCTCTATCTCTCTCGCTCTATCTCTCTCTCTTCCCCCTTTCTACCGATTGTGAATGAATCTCATCATTAGCTCTGAATGAGGAGGACTGAGAGGCAGATTGGATCCCTCTGTGGCGCTGCGGGCTCCTCTCCAGCGACTCGGTTGGACGGGGCCGATCATCGCCTCGCTCAGGCAATTATATCTGCAAGCTAAATATGTCACACGCAATAAACACATGTTTCTGATAGACTGGGGACGAGCCAAGGGAATGCCTTGTGTGGTGAAGGAGAGGTTTAATTCTAACACAAGACTCATCTCCTAATCCATCAACAGCCCCAATGGAAAAACTGAGCATCTCTTTTAGTCTGCGCTGGTCAATGAGTCCGATAGATTTCCGGCACTAAAAATAACAAACGCGCTCTTTGTTGTGATGACGGATCGACTTTCTAATGGAGCGCATTTGCATTTTGTGCACCCCACAGTCCCCTGTAGATGTAAGCCCCTTAAGTGCATCAAGCACACGAAACTATCATACAATAAGGTCAGACGTCAAAGTCGAAGGCTGTTTTTCACTTGTACCGACGAACACATCGACATTTGAGCCTCAAAGCAACGACAATGAGAAACTCCCAGCGACCCGGCGACCCACTCTGCCATTCGCGCACCTCAAACGGCAGCTACCAAGACCGGTCCCACTCTCTTTTACTTCGTTTTTCCAGATCTTTAATTGAACAGTCAGCGCCATCCCTTAGGTCCGCAGTGCAAACACAGCACTGACACTGGCCTGATAATATTTGTAAAGGATATTCCGAGAAAACAAGTGTTAGGAGGAAGAAGAAGAAAGGTCTAGGAGCCAGGAGAGGACCCTGGCCGTGGCTGGCCGTGTTTGCACAGGGCATACCTCAGGAAGCTGAGACAACCAGACTGTTTGTCCAGCTTCTGGTTCTCTTCCATACATACATAGACTATCGAGGCCAGGGGCATTTCACCCTGGTCAGCTTCTCTCCTCCTATTATGTAGCTTGTTTACCATCAGCTCTGAGACTTTGGAGGTGGTGTGACGGGGAAGGGGTACAGGGGGATGGGGGACAGGGGAAAGGGGGACAGGGGAAAGGGGGACAGGGGACAAGGGAAAGGGGGACAGGGTACAGGGGGAAAGGGGGAGAGGGGACGGGGGACAGGGGGAAGGGGCAGTCAGATTCCTTACTTGTCGATGGATGATATTCTAAATGCATTCGCTTTACATTACGCACGTTTTGCCTTTCGTATCGAATGGGACGTTAATCCAGAACGGTAAATAAAGGTGAAACGTCTATGGGCTTTGAGTAGTCCTACACAATAATTAAACCGACTGCATGTCTTTCGTCAAAAGCCTAATTTCTGAAATTCTCATTTCTATAACTGAGACCCATACTCCAAGCTTCTCCTTACAAACTCACCATGAAAAATCAAACACAACCAAGTATAGCTCTTGCGTAGCACTACAGTAGTACTAAACGACGAGGCCTTGGGATCATTTGACAGATGCGATGTGTTATTAGCGCATCCGTTTTTTTTTTATTTCTTTATTTTTATTACAAATACCAGATGCGCTTGCGTGCCTCTTAAGTTGCCCCTAACCATTTACAAACGGCTCTTAATGGAACACCCAGGGGGTTTCTCCACCAGCAGGTGCTGGCTTGCTGCTCTTTCTTCTTCTTCTTCTTGTTCCTCTGCAGGTAGACTTGAGACAGAGGCTTCACTGCCCCATGGGAGGCCAGTACTGACTAATGCAACTGTAGCAACGCAGACTGAATGGTCTTAATTATGGAAACAGACGCTCCGAGTAAGGATGTACTTCTTTCTCTCTCTCTCTCTCTCTTTCTCTCTCTTTCTCTCACTGAGTGTCTCCCTCTTTCTCTGAGTCTCTCTCTCTCTCTCTCTTACTGAGTGTCTCCCTCTTTCTCTCTCCCTCTCTCTCTGAGTCTCTCTCTCCCTCTCTCTGAGTCTCTCTCTCTCTTTCTCCCTCTCACTTTCTCTCTCCGGTCAACAAGCAGCAATGTCTAGCTGCCAGGTCCACTTATTATGTGGGTATTTCTCTCTGTCTATATCCCTGTTGCCTCTCCCTCTAACTCTCTCTCTCCATCTTTCTCTATTTTCCCCTGTGCCTCTCGCAAACAGATTCTCTCTGCCTTACAATCTCTCTCCTCTCCAGCAGGTTTCTTTTCTGTTTTGCCTCAATACAATCCAAACACTAAGGTAATCGTTTTCTACCTCAACTGTAAGCCACTTCACTAGTTCTATGACCAAATTAGATCAAGTCTGGCCATCAGTTGCAACCACTTGTAAATAGAATAGGGTGGGGATCGGCTGGGATGAGAACTAAATTCTTTCCTGCATACAAAATAACACCTTGTACAGGCCACCTGTTTGCCATATCACTCCTATGTGAAGTCTCCCAGATACTGCCTATGTCAGACCCAATGTCAGTTTTATTGAAATGATTTCATATGCTAAGAATTCCCATTAAAAAATCTCTTCAGTCTGAGCGGAGAGAATATAATTTACTGTGTGTTTTTCCAACCCTGCTCTCTTAGTCACAAGCTGACGCTGGTATGCTTGGCCTTCCTCTACATAGGGCTATGAAAGCAATTGTGATTGTGATTCCGTAGTCAGCAAAACGTCTGAAAAGCAGAGACCGGGGGAAAGCACACACACTGTCCATCTACCAGGCCCCTGATTACTTCTACCCATTTGACTCTCTTTCATTCTCTTTCCCTCATTCTGTCTCCCTCTCTTTTACTCTTCTCTCTTGTTCCCTTGTTCCTTCTCTCTCTCTCTCTCTCTCTCTCTCTCTATGTCTCTCTTTCTCTCTCGCTCTCTTTTACTCTTCTCTCTTGTTCCCTTCTTCCTTCTCTCTCCCTCTCTCTCTCTCTCTCTCTCTGTCTCTCTCTCTCTCTCTGTCTCACTCTCTCTCTCTCTCTCTCTCTGTCACTCTCAGCTGTATACCAGAGTTTGTCATTAGCTAATAGCTACAACATTACTGGCCTTAGGACATGAAAACATACAGTACCTTGCATTACTGAGAGTGCTCTCTGTCTGAGGGGGCGTAAATAGTCTCCCAATCTAAAAGGATTGGAGATGCTGCCAAGACAGGGTCTAATAAACTAGTTTTGCGTTTGATGTTTCAAATTTGCCCATAAAGCTAAGCTATGTTGCCTGGTTATTTGAGTTAAGTGTAAATCAAGTCTTTCGCATCATAGCAAACAGGACAACACTGAAGATAAACTTGAATTGGAATCTCGCAATACTTCTAGTCTTAAGTGACCCAACCTCCGCGGAGAATATGTCATATATTCTCTAAATACAGACCATTAGAAATCCTCTCAGGGAAAAATGAGACGTTCAAGGGTAGCCTTGTCTTTTTGTGTCCTGTGTCTGTAGCCGAGGTTACTTTGCGATATGGCCAGCGAACACGGACCATTCTGTGTTTCTGACCTCCTTAACACGGTCAGAACCATGCTCTCCTGAACTATAGAAGCAAAGTCACTGGATGAAAGCACTTGCTGAACCAAAGCCAGCCGTGGATGGAAAAACAGTGATATTCAACTCACTTATCTGTGGTCATCAAGGACCACCTACAGATGTTCGTAATAAACCAACTCACTCGTCTTGGCTTGGCTTGGCCTTTCCTGCACCGGACATTGTCTGCCTGTGTTGTCAGAGGATCGTAATGACTAGGGTGGGCCCTTGGTCCAGCAGAACTCTACCGCTCTCTGCTACCAAGATACAGCAGAGGAAACAGCCACCAGCCCTGTTTGATTAAGGCATTCAAATAAAGGCCCCATCCAATATGTTCCAGTGGCATAACCATGAGGGGGCCTGGGGGCCTAGTTGCCCCCCCCCCCCCCCCCCCCCCCCCCCCCCCGCCCCCTTCCCTCTACTCCTCCCCCCAAAACTTCTGATTGCTCACAATTGAAGAAAAAAAAGTAGCAGTTGGTTTGTTTGTTTTTCAAGGCTACGCCTCAAAACTAAGATTTGGTCTACCACCCTGATGTGTAAACTTCTTTTAAGGAAGTAGTTGACAGAGTGGGATGACATACTGGCTGTGTTGAGTTACTACCGTGTGTGCGTCCAAGGAGACGAATAGAGTTAGAATCCATTGTTTTATTGACTTTACAGTGAAGATTACAGTGCTTTGCTGTCGACGTGTGAACATACAGCACAGTAAACTGTGTCACCGTTTCATCCTACTAAAGTAGCACAGAGATTACAGTAATGACAACCTTTGATGTTATGTTTATAGGTTGCTGTAGAACCACAGAGAGCAAAAGAGAGAGAGAGAGCGAGAAAGAGACAGACAAAAAGACAGACTGCATGATGGACTCACACATATGTTGGTTATTCATCTGCCAGTTGCTTTAACCCTTGTGTGTTCTTCCGGGGCCAGAATGACCAGAAACTATATTTAATGCACATCTACAATGAGATATTTAGATTGTACATGCTTGATTAAACTCAGACAAAATGTAATCTTTCTGATTCATGTGTAGCATGGCTGCACATTTCAGTGCCCAAAAGGGTACAGGGTAAAAATCTAATTAACCTGTTTTATTTCAGGGTTGAAGGTGGGGCCTTTTTGACCCTCAGTACAGGGGGAGTTGCAGAATGTGAAGAGAGCACGAGGGTTAAGGAGTGGTAACATCGAGCATGAAGCGCGTACAACCAATGAAAAGTTCCATCTCGTCTAAAACCCTCCTCTGAGGTGATGTTGAAAAGATGTACGCCTTGTGCCCTTCACCATGGCTGAACCTGCTCTCAAGTCTAGCGCTTCTCCATAGGCCTGGAGAAATCAATTCACTTTATGTTACGGATAAGGTAGGCTAACATGTGAAAACAAGGCTTTCTCTCTTATCAATATTTTTTCTGCCAATCCTGAACCTTGGTCATGGACAATGCATTGAATTAAAAGCAGCACAAAACACATGAATCCAAACGACTGTTCTAGGGTAATCTTCCAAATGACTCTTCTAAGTGACTCCTCAAAATGACTCTTTGAAATGAGTCCCTCAAATGACTCCTCCACAATCGGTAGTCCAGTTTAAACAATGACAAGATCACTATGCTGGACCAACAGTGAACTAAGGATGCTGAACAAACTGACAAATTACTCTTAACAATACAAGATGTAGACACAGAGGGAAGCAAATGGAAAATCAAGAAAACACTTCTTTTTTTTTAACCAACAAAAAACTATCAGAAAAGTGTTAACACTGTTCAATCTTTTAAGCGAAGCTTGAGGTGAGAAACATTTGACTCCGTATAACATTGCTAATTCAAGTGAGAAAAATGGGAAACTGGTGCAGCTCGAGCTGCAAATTGCTTTTCACGAGGGAACGCAGAAATAGTTGTCGTGGTTTCTCCAAAAGCTGTGGATTTGATTATCATCAGGATCATCCTCAGGTCTACACGCAGGCAACACAGACCACAGACGCAGATAGCCCACGTACCCAGATCGCGTTTTCATTCAAATCAGGCAGCCCATCTTCCAACCACACAACATCTAACCCTAACACAACAGACAGACCCACACCCTATCCGGCCCAAACGACAACCTAACCCTACCTTTAACTGAAAAAATACGAGAACATTCAAACGCGTGAGCTCAAAAGCCGACAACGAAATGTGGAAACGTAACGTTTTACAGGGAGGGGAGGGGAGGGGGGGGGGGGGGGGGGGTGTCGCGAACACGACTCTGTCTGGTCTCCCCACTGTCCCTGACAGAGTCCCACGCAACAATAGGCCGAATTCCAGAGGATCTCGACAACAGAGCTTGTCAAAAATGATTAGCTAGACACAGACAAGGCACATCGGACGCACGGCTATAGCCTGTGTCAGGGTTCTGACAACCTGCTAAGGTCACAGTTAGTTTGATGACTGTCTGCCTGGTGAGAACGGTAACTAACCTAGAGCACTGTGTTCACATGACGCCGAGCTCATTCGAAAGTCTCGTGCTCGTTTGCAGCGTCTGTCCAGGTTACTCTTGTAAGAAGTTAGTGTTACATGTGCGGTGATTGTAATCTCGCTTTGCGGGGGTCCGTCCCAACAGTGAAGAACACCTCATGAATAATGTATCAGCAATTTTAATATTTAAATAGAATAACTTTGGAGAATAACAGAAGGGGCCCAATGTATTTGATGGCACCTTGTACTGTATATAGGTTTATGTGTATTTGAATACTACTACATATGTTTGGAGTAGTGTTAATGTAGGCTACTATTATAATATCGCTTTGATGCAAACGGTCTAATGAGCACACGTTATTTTTGTGAGATCAACCTCCGGTGATCATTCTAAACCTAGAGTCTTTGATTCAGTCTGTTTTTAGACAAACGATGATATCAATACAGTTTTAATGATGTCCCACATGTGATCTTTAATCTTTTGACCCACAGGCCCAAACGCAAAGTGGAGGTTCTGAGCACTTCAAATTATGGCGAAGCTGCTATATGGAGATTCATTCCTATCACCGCCTGAGGGTGGTCATGTAGATGAAATGAATAACAGAATGACTCAGTACAGATATCTGATTCATTTGAACCTCTTTCACTTTTCTGAACATGAAAGTTATCTTTATATATATATCTTTATATATTGTGGCTATGGTTCTTTAGAGCCGTAGGTTAATGACTCGTCATGAGAAGGCCTTACCTCCAACATCAATCTGTTACAAATTTTCCATTGGCCACTAAGAAGTACTTGGCACATTTAACACTTGGTATATGTTCACAACAAACTAAGCGTTCAGGCTTCAAAATGCCAACTGTGATAAGTGACAGTAAGGATCACAGACTGCAAAAGGGTAAAAAAGTTAAAAGCACATTTGTTCATTTTTCCTTCATAATCATGAAAATATATATATACAGTGTGGCTCCAAGTGAAATGTATGTACATGAACGTAACTGTATTATGTATATTCATGGGATTACTAAACTGACATGCCACCTGCGCACTTGACAAGAGTCTGTGCAAGTCACCTCACAGAGGAGGTGGAGTATACAAATAAAGGCATAAAAGGACGAACCCTTCTTGTCGGACTTGTTGGTAGCTAATCAGAAGGTAATTAACGGTATGTTATTGGCGTTCGGCCATTTAAACATTCAGATCGCAACAGGCCCACCATGTAAAGCCCAATGTTCGAAATCGTTCGGCGGTGATATTGTGTTTGGGACATGGAGCATTATGGAATCCATACTGCCCGTGGTATTCCACATAGGAACCCTATAGTGAAACATCAACGGCACACAGCGCAGATCCGCGACACCAGTCCATCTGTAATACTGTATCCAGTAGACGGGCTATTGGAAGAAAAGTTGCTACTACTAAAAGATATAGGCCCTATAGAATGAAATAGGGCTACAATATATAGAGTTGTTCGTGTCAGTTTCAACATAATGTGCTGTTGATTACATGAGGTATCATTGCATTGAAGGTAGATAAGAAAATAGCGGTTTTACGACAGGGTTATGTTTGACACAAAAACTTCATACAAGACGACGTGCGGTTTGCAGTCTCATATTTGGAGCGAATGTGCGCTGATGGGCATATGTGTGCTTATCCCGTTGCAGTTCATCAAGCCCACATTCCATGCACGTGCATTGCGTAAATGGTGCATGCCGCTGATCAAGAACCGTAGGCAGGTGAAAGACAGAAGGAAAGAAAGAAAAAGAAGAAGAAAAAAAGAATGTATGAGCTCAAAACTATACGCGCCAACGCACGCGGGTTCTTTTTGTATTTACCTTGTTTGAGTGGTAATAGTCCAGAGACCCCAGACAACTTGGATCAGTCGGTAAGGTACATGAACCCACACTTGACGGGGGCGCCGGATAAAATCTCACGTCCATTTCAGCGTGCACAAGACTGAAGGCATGAAATCAGTTTCAGTGTCTTAGACTCACTATTGTTTAACAAAAAAAAGATAGGAGCGAAAGAAAAAGAAAGGGGTTGAGTCTGTCACTACACTCTCCCCTCACATCCGTTCGCGGTTGAACTTCGGCAGCAACTCGTTTTAGTGATGCGCAGTCCTTTTCAGCACCCAAAGGCAGCCACTTTCGAGAAACAAAACACTCCCAACTGCTACAAAACAATGTACAGTGCGAAGCACTTATGGCAATACTAGTCCGTTCTTCCAGAACAGTTCAATAAAACCCCCGCTAAATCCCTTCTTATTTGGTTTCTTTAAAAGCACGAGAAAATTCCTTTAAATATGCTTCTATTTTCCCGCTGACCGCAGACTCCATAGGCTTTGTGTGCGGAGGTGTATATTCTTGCATTGGTTCCAGGACAGAGAAGTGGTAAGAGCGTTCTTCCCCATATGCCATGCGACCTCTGCCGATAATAAACGGAAAAGAGGAATGGAGGAAAAGGGGGAGGGGAGATTGGTGGCTGCCTTGGCAACCGCTCTCCTTTCTGCAACTGCGCGGTTCTGATTAGCTCGAAATGTAGTAGTGTGCACGGCCGTGCATTATGGAGCGAAGTGCTTCCATCAGAGCCTTCGACGGTCGAGTTTGGGTTATTGTGTCCCACCGAATGGAAGGCGACGGGGTAACGGACACATTCGGCAGCCAGAACATATTTTTAATGGGTTCATTCCTTTTGTATGACTTTGCTATAGATATGTTGAACGTTGCTCACCACATTATGCATACTCCACTCCGATCTACTAAAACTCAACCACATACTAACCATAACCCTGTGAGCGGAAGATATAGACACATGACTGTTGTTCTACAGTACTGTTAGTCCTGTACAAAAACCGTTGCAAACTAGATGCAACATGCAAATACCCCATGCCCTCTACAGTATTATGACAGATTAGAAATCCTTGATGGTGACAAGAAAGAAAAAAACATTTTTGTACTCAATTGTGTCAGACATTTTTCACAACACTTAATTAACACACTTCAAATCACACTTCAAAACTCCCGCTTTTTAAACTATTGTTCTTTCTAGAATAACACAGGAGATATCCCAGTGTAGGCTAGTTCAACCTAATGATCACATGACACATTCATGATTAGAAGACAAAGAAACTCATGCCCAAATGGTCCAAATCTAAAAGCATTATAATTATATAACTGCTATTTAAATGTAGCGTTCCATTTTTCAATGCAGTTTTACAGTTCAACGATAATGGGCATTTCCACAGTTTAAATTTCTCAAAAGTGAGTAAAATATGCACACGGGGGTTCAATTTTCTATGGCCAAATGATTGCAAATGTGCAAGCAGGAGTAGAGAGAGCTCCGTGACAGCTCCTTGAATGTGATGGATAGTGCTTCCTTACCCTGCGATGTGCATGCACATTTGATGTTGAAATGGCCTATCCATAGGCTCCATTGTCTTTCAATCATGTCAAGGCAAAAGTACAAAACGTCTGCAGTGTGTAGTATTACCATACCCTGGCTGTAGCACAATCCTTACTCTCACCTCTGACAAAATGGCTTTTACCCTTGTCTAAGGTTTCCTGTTTCATCCTTGAGTAGTTTGTTGTTGGGTTCAACTGGAAAATAAGTAGGAGGGGGAGGGGGTATAAAATAGTTCACTTCGATTCTACCGTCAATAAGCATATTATGGGTCTGTGTTAAAAGTACTCCATTGCTCGCGAAAAGCATCACAAAATCGCTATACTTTATGTTCATGATTTCTTGACACCATGACAGTCGTGATCACTCTGAATAATATTTGCTTTATTACACAACTGCAAACTGCCATGGATTAGACATTAGACAGATGTTCGCTGTGCAGCCAGCCTAGAACCGATGCATAGGGTTACCATTAACATGGATGCATGCGCGTGTTTAGCTCAGTGGTAGGGCATTAAACTGTAGATCATAAGTCTGTAGATCAAGAGGTTGCAGGTTCAAATCCCCCCCTGTTTGCCACTTAGGGTTAAAAAAAACAGCTGCAAAGAGGAAATGCATTACTATGGAGAGGCTTCATTTCCCACCTACTTTTAAAAGCAGCAAATGTGTGTTTCTCAACCCCCCCCCCCCCCCCTCCTCCCTTTTCCACATCTCTTATTAAGAAAATCATATTTAACGGTTGCATCCTCAACCATTACAAAAAAAAGCACTCCCAACCACCGTTTTCAAAAACAAACCTATTACCCGCCGTCGCATACATTCGTACGGTTTGCATCCGTGCCAGTAATGAACACAGAGCAGCTTGGCTCCGTTTTCGATCCTCTCGGTACGGATGGAGAAAACGTTTACACCTCAATGTCTGTTGTGACGGTGGTACAGCATATAGCTCGAATTTGCCTCCCAGCCTACTTTCCCTGTCCCAGTACACAAAGGGTTACAATCATGGCTCTGTGCCATGGCTTCATGGGAATGGAATGTAGAGTGCTGTTGGATGCATAAGGCTGCCTACCCAGCATGCTTTGCGGCCCAGTGCATGCTAATGATCAGTATTATTGAAGCACAATTGATGGGCTAGCAACCAAACAAGAGAAACTAATTAGTGCTAAAGCTTTATTGTCCTTTAATTACTGATGCTCTGTGGCAATTAGCGGAAGGGGAAAAAATACCCTGCTTTAATGATAAATAAAATACGATGCACTTTTTTTTTTTAAGAAGATGAAAGATGGGAAAAGTAATTATTTTTTTCATTGACAAAATGATAATTAAGTTGAGTTGAAGGAACCGCTTTCGAAACTTAAGAACAGTGGTCATATATGAGTTATCTGTGTGTGTTATCTGTTTGCAACAGTGTTTACAAATCATATTCTTACGTATTCTTGAGTACACAACTGAGCTTGCCAAGTACACACCTACACACCTACACACACAATAGATGGAAAGCTATGTAAATGATACTCTGTATAAGGTACTTTATATGCAAATGTTTTGCGGTTAACCCTATAGCTGAAAGTAGTAAAGCAGAAGCACGATTTTATCTCTCGCAGAGCAATTATTTGGTAGGAACATTATACTGAACTGAATATATTTTCCAGGCACCAAATAACACTTTCCCAGAGCAGCAGTCGAAGACACCAGAACAACTTGCTGATGTTCAACTGAAATCTATACATAACTAATCATGTTAAATCTATACAGGGATTTAACAACCAACTTGTTTTTCAAAGTGAAAACGAATTGAAACCTACAGAACATGAGTGGCATGAAAGGATTTGCGGACTGGAAAATGTTCGTAACCTGCTCTTAATGTAATTCTGGCTCAACTAGACTGCAAAAAAAATAAAAAATAAAAAAATACTCGTAAGCGTTCAGAACAAACATGGTGAAAGGGTCTAGATTGTATGTAACTTCAAAAGCAACGTTGCTCAACCACCAAACTGTGTGACATACAATTAAATATTCAGCACATAAAGTGCTCGTCCTCCGTACCGCTCACTAACCTTTTTTATTCTTAAACACCTGAGGGAATCTTGGGAACGGCAGTATGTTTGACCTTTGACCTTCCTCTGCAAGAGGTCGTTGGTGGCCCTGTGTGTTTTACAAGGGCATGGGAACCAATCGTAAGTCTTTATAGAGTCAACAATCTCATCGTGGAGGGTAAACAATGGCTGAAATAGCTCATATTTCTGCAATTGCATGTCTCCACGTGGAACAAATTTGCGTCCAGTCCGTCTTTCAAATTACTTGTAAAGATTACCTACTTTAAATTTGCATGCGCAATCCCTGTTCACTTACGAAGGCTTTGCAGAGAGGAAACAAGCTCAAACAAACAGGCAAAGTATTCATGTTGTCTGCTTTGGCCTGGTAAAAACAATACTCACATTGGGAAGTTTCAATGCCTTAACATAAACAGGTATCAGGGCTCTCTGACTCCCTGACAGATCACGTGGATATTTCCAGAACACCCAGATAGAAGGTCAGCCTGATTAGAGATCATGTCCTCCAACCTCATGACGTCAGCAAAATTTCCCCTCCTCCTCGTACAGCAGTTAAACAGTAGATGATAAAAACACTTTGCGTAACATTACAATGAAATCAAGCCACTTTGTTTTAGGAGTTTAGTAAACTTGAGTTTTTTTAAAACCCTTAAGGACAAGGGAGTGTTCAGCATGTTGAAAGAACACAAGGGTTAAAATAACCTTTTTTAATATAAATATTGAATGTACCTGTCAAGAAATAAAACAGAAAACTGTGGTGTATGATATTTATTATTAATGGCAGGGAACAAGTCATTGCGCTAGAGTCCAACCAAGTCCTCATTAAGTAATTCAAAGTGAAGAATGCCGTAATAAAAAAAACCTGACCAATCACAGCATTGCGTATTGCGTGCGCTTGTGTCGGATTGGCTGGAGCAGAAGTGCAATATCTGGCTTTTTCTGAATGCACAATGAGCTAATGAAAACCAGTGGATCTGGCAGTTCAAACACGTTTCATCTCCCTCTTCATTTCAAGGAAATTCAAGAGACTTCTCTAATTGCTTGTGGCATTCCAGCTCTCATTGGAGAAGCGTGTAACACTTGTCTCAAGTTTAGCCGAATGTTGATGTTGTCACACATTAAAATCCCTATTTTGGCACGTTAATACGAGCGGCTAATGAAGTTAGTTGAATTTCCTACTTTTTGGGGGGGGGGGTGGAGCTTGTTGAGTGAGCGAATGGCGGGGTTTGTTTGCATGGCCTTTGATGTTAAGAAACAGCCGCAAAATGCTATCGTTTTGTTTCATCTGAAATTCTCCAGCATATTTTCTGTTTTCGTAGAATGCAATTGAATTTGCTCCAGTGATGGGTTTAAAAAGCTAATCTACCATTACTACATGACTTTGAAAACACTGTTACCTCAGCAGTAGACAGGATCCACATACCGACAATCCAGTCATGTCCTTTTCCAGGTAAAGTAATTAAAATAAGGGCAGTATGAGTACTGTTTTTTTAGCGTGACTGGAAAAAAAAATGTTATCAACTGGTTCTGTATTAGACTTAAAGCTATTGTTATTGAATATTGTATGGACTACAATGACTTTAACTTTATAGAACAAAAATCTGTTTTTGGTTAACTTGAGCTGCTCTCCATTAATTGTGTACTTTACTCAATTGGATACGGTTCAACTGTTTACAGATAATTGTGTGGGTCTGAGATTATTTTGTAGTACACCTAGTACAAAATTGGGTTGGACTATGGAATAAAAAAACAAACCAAGACATATATCTACAACAGCCATACAGGAATTTGTCCAATGCTATCGCTGTAAATCATCACATGCACAACATAAGGGCTTGAAAAAATCAGAAACGACACAACTTGTCCAAACACAACGCCACACTGCTCTTTAGTCTAAAACCCAAACATCTCATGTTCCTCCTATGCCAGTAGTTCCAGTCGTGTTCCTCAGCCCAGATCCTGAGGAACCTCCTGGAGCGAGGAGGTTCTTTCCATCACACGTTCCTGCCCTCGATTGAACAATCAGCGTTTGATTTCAATCTCCACTGAAGGACGAGGCTTTCCCCTGGCCTGCCTCCAGCTCCGCCCACTGACAACAGGAAGTCCCCCGGCCTGCCTCAAGCTCCGCCCACTGACAACAGGAAGTCCCCCGGCCTGCCTCAAGCTCCGCCCACTGACATCAGGAAGTCCCCCGGCCTGCCTCCAGCTCCGCCCACTGACAACAGGAAGTCCCCTGGCCTGCCTCAAGCTCCGCCCACTGACATCAGGAAGTCCCCCGGCCTGCCTTCAGCTCCGCCCACTGCCCGCTGACATCAGGAAGTCCCCCGGCTTACCTCCAGCTCCGCCCACTGACATCAGGAAGTCCCTCGGCCTGCCTCCAGCTCCGCCCACTGACATCAGGAAGTCCCTCGGCCTGCCTCCAGCTCCGCCCACTGACATCAGGAAGTCCCCCAGCTTGCCTCCAGCTCCGCCCACTGACATGAGGAAGACGTGGACAATTACAGCAGCGTCGGGGGCAATCCACTGGCAGGCCACGCTACCAGCTGCGTTCGTAAAAACATGCGTTTTCATCCAAAGACGTGTGACGTTTACCTGGGAGGTGGAGAGTGGAACAGATCCATGCAGGCCACCAGGTGATCATAGCTGGTTGAGTCTCCATCAGCTGCGGCCTGGGCGTAGATACTCGACCTGTCTAACGTGACGTCAACAGGGCATGTTGTAACTCTGTAAAGGTCTGGGGAGGGTGAGGTCTGGGGAGGGTGGGGTCTGGGGTGGGGTCAACAGGGCATATAGTACCTCTGTAAAGGTCTGGGGTAGGTGGGGTCTGGGGTGGGTGGGGTCTGAGGTGTGGTCAACAGGCTTGCGGGTCTGTTCCCAGCTTATGATGATTTAGTTCAACACTCGTGCTCTCTTCACATTCTGCAACTCCCCCTGTACTGTGGGTCAAAAAGGTCCCATCTTTAACCCTGAAATAAAACAGGTTAATTCCATTTTTACCCTGTAACCTTTTGGGCACCGAAATGTGCAGCCATGCTGCACATGAATCAGAAAGATCTAGCTTTGTCTGAGTTCAATGAAGCACATACAGTCTAAATGTCTCATTGCGGGTGCGCGCGGGTGTGTATTTAACATTAGTTTCGGGTCATTCTGACCCCTGAAGAGCACGAGGGTTCATTTGCAAGGCCAAGAAAACAGCTAACTCATGCTTCTTTATGTCGAACCACAAAATATGCTTACGACTCACCTCACGTAACGTTTGACTTGAGTATCTGTAAGTATCTCGGATATATTCATGTTTTCACGTGAAAATATCAAGCGTTAAAACAACTCAGCATTGAGACTGTTACCAAGAAATCCACTAAATACTCGAAACCGCAAGCATTGCCTCTATCAGTAGTCAATGTAAGGGCAAACGCAGTGATCAACCTGCAGCTGTGTGTCTCAAATTGGCTGTTAGATACTTCTCCAAACGTTGACTCTCCAGTACATACTTGAGACACAGCTAAAGCTAGTACTCAACATTTGCCCTTGTTGACGATTCCTCGTGCACCTTTCTACCTTCAGTCGTTCCGTCGCTTCCTGTCAGAAACTGGCTTGGAGATTTTATAGAGGTGGTTATGTAATTTTGGCCCATTAAAGTGAAGCTACCATGAGACCTGAGTGCATTATGTAAGATCACTTAATGGTAAAAAAAAGGACGTATCTATTCATAGCCATTGATATGGAATAGGCAAGAGTTTCGTCACACAAGCCCATATGGGGAAAATAGTTTCTTAAGTTGACTTAATTAAAGCAATCTTACACCACATCCGTAATAGGACATGGATTTTTTATATGTTGAAAAGCTGGCTGTCAATTCTGGCTCTTATGGCTGATGCCAATGCAAGTAAAATAAATACATGAATAAAATATAGCAATGAGAGAGAGAGGTGTTGTTCAACATTCTCTGGGAACAACAGTATCCTTTTAAGGGTAATTTCACTTACGTACCTACTTCTCTCCTCTCCTCTACCCTTGTCTCGCTCTCTCTCTCTCTCTCTGGCTCTCACTCTTTCACTCACACACACACACAAATGCGCACACGCACACACATTTTCAAGGGTGAGAGAGTGTTACAATGCCATTACCAGTGAACACAGAGGCAAGGGGAGAAGGAGGGGGAAGGGGTAAACCCATCAGATTTGATGGCATGGTGATGTAGTTAATGTTCTTTCTCTCCCAGGCAGCCCAGCCCAGAGAAAAGAAACCACATCACTACCTCTCTCTCTTCCTCCACCCTCTCTCTCTTTCTCATCCTTCCTCTCTCTCTCATCCTCCATTCTCTCTCTCCTCCTCCACCCTCTCTCTCCTCCACCCTCTCTCTCCTCCACCTTCTCTCTCTCTTCCTCCACCCTTTCTCTCCTCCACCCTCTCTCTCCTCCACCCTCTCTCTCTCCTTCACCCTCTCTCTCTTCCTCCACCCTCTCTCTCTCCTCATATTTCTCTCTTTTCCCCTTTCTGACACTGTCTGTCAGGCTGTCTGTCAGTCAGTTTCTCTCTCTCCCTCTCCCCCCTCTCTCCCTCAGTTTCTCCCTCTTTCTCTCAGTCTCATTTTCTATCTCTCTCCCTCTCTCCCATTCTATCTCCCTCTGTCTATCTTTGTATCTCCCTCTGTCTCTATTTCTTTCTCTGTCTGCAAAGCAACGCAACACGCATCATTCGCTTATCTGATGCAACTGCTCGCACGAATGTATACATTGAGCATCAGATAATTATCGATTGACACTTCGTGGAACGAACGTCAACCTGATTCGCTAAACAGATTAATTAAAGGGCTGGTTTATTGTCGCAGTACATACTATTTGTTTGCAGAAAAATGCAAAATAAACCTTTTAAACCATTAAACGCTGCTGTGTGCATGTCTGTGTGGCGGGGGAGGGAAGGTGGGGAGGGGTGGTGATTTGACGCACAGGAAACCTAGGAAAACAAATGTTTCACGTACAGGAAATGTAGATGGAGTGAAGGTCTGAAAGCCACAGCTGCTTGGCAAGCTGAAGCTGTCTCCTTTTGTCTTTTGTCTTCTTCTGTAATGTGCACAGGTGCTGCTTAATTCAATTGGAGAACGTTGCCATGGTTTTACATTAATATATTTCCATGTTACCATTACGACTGTTGTCATGGAGATGATAGGACCTATTTGAACTGAAAGCAGAGATGGTTTGTTGTATGGGGGTATGGCACTTTTCTCTCTTTCCCTCTCTCTCTCCCTCCCTCTCTCCCTCCCTCTCTCCCTCTCTCCCTCTCTCCCTCCCTCCCTCCCTCTCTCTCTCTCCTTCTCTCTCTCTCTCTCTCTCTCTTCCTCTCCCTCTCTCTCTCTCTCTCTCGCACTCTCTCTCTCTGTCTTTTTCTCTATCTCTCCCCCCCTCCTTGTCTGTCTCCATGTCAGGTCACATGGTATGCAAACACATTTAAAGCTTGACTACCCCAGTGCTTTCTGTTCTTGCTGTTTTTTCAATGTATGCAATGTCCTGTTTAAACAGTATGTTCAGGAAACTCAAATGTGTGTAAATATATATGCGTGTGTGTGCTGTGTACATACATACGGTGTGTACATATACATATGAATGTGTGTCTTTATACTGTGTATATAAGTATAGTATATTTGAATGTTTCTATCTACAGGCTTTCTCAGACTAAGGGGTTGTATTGAACTGAAGATCCACATGGGTACACTTCAAATGAGTGTACTTACAGTCATTCTTCTGTCATGATGTCACCCAAAGTATATAACCATAAACTAAGAGAGACATAATTTTTGTCGATTAGAGAAACAGCTTACTTTTATATAATCAATACTTCCCTGCAAACCTTTAAATGCTTCTTTCAATCAATGTGATGCATTCTCAGGGACAAAAGCAAGATATTCAATTTTCTCAAGCTTACTGAAGTTGACAAAATGCGTGGCCATTAAGGCATTGGATGCTCCCTCCCCCCCTCTCCTTCCCCCCCTCCCTCCCCACCTCTTTGAAAACGCTTGTGGAATATCTTCAGAGATATTCAAAGTCACCTTGTACTTTGTCTTGGTTTTGTTTACCATGCTTTCTCATTGTGTCTGAGGATAGAAAGGGACTAATATACAAAGACAGGACTAGGGGCCTACAGTTCCAATATGAAGCTGCGTCTCTCTCACACACACACACACGCACACACACACGCATGCACACGCACACACACACACACACCGACACACACATACATATACACACACTCACAGACACTCACACACTCACAAACAATTGAACATGCATGCACAACAAACTGGTTGATTGATGTCAAATGAGATCAGAGGAAATATATTTTGAAAACATTTCCAGTAGATGTATTTCTGGCCATAGCAGTGGTGAAGCTGAACACAACATTCTGAATGTATTACATATGTATTTAGACGAACAAATCACTTGTTATTGTTTTGATCGATAGTTAGAAAACACAATATACTCTGAATGCTGCAAATTCCCATTTTCTTGACATAATCAGTCACATTGTGTAATACTGTATGCTCTTTCACTTTTTCCTTGAGCATGATACAGTCATACATGTATGACACTATACTATTGTGATGCAAATAATACAGTTGCACATGTATGACACGATACTATTGTGATGCAAATAATAAATACAGTTGCACATGTATGACACGATACTATTGTGATGCAAATAATACAGTTGCACATGTATGACACGATACTATTGTGATGCAAATGATACAGTCGTACATGTATGACACGATACTATTGTGATGCAAATGATACAGTTGCACATGTATGACACGATACTATTGTGATGCAAATGATACAGTCATACATGTATGACACGATACTATTGTGATGCAAATGATACAGTCATACATGTATGACACGATACTATTGTGATGCAAATTATACAGTCATACATGTATGATGCAATACTATAGTGAAGCAAATGATCCAAGACTATCCTGATGTTCTCAGATGTAGAAACTGTCAACAGGAATGGGAGTCAGAATGAAACTCCAGCACCTGTGTCTCAGTTTGCATGAACGCCTAAAACTGGACGTCAGATGAGCAGGATAACAGACCTCACTGCTACACATACACACGTACAGTCTCAGCACTGTCACACGCTTGCATAAGCACGCGCTCCAAACTTTGGCAAACTTTGGCGAGAGAAGTTGAAACGGCCACATTGTGATTGTTCTAATAAATGACAGCTATTGTTTTGGCTGCAGCTGTTGGCAGCACCAATATGTCTGTTCAGGCTGGTGTACAGAAACCATTCTAGGTTTTCATCCCAGGTATGTTAACCATATATCAGCTGAAATACACTAGATCACAAAATAATGGTCTTGTAAAGCTTATGTGACCCAGATACAGCCGATATGTGTATCTGCAATAAACAAATATACTCGCACATACACACACACGTACACTCACACTCATACACAGAGAAGGACAGAAACGCACACAGAAACACATACCAGTCAGAGACACGAAAACACAGACACTAACACACACAGACACAAGCTCACGCACGCACACACACACACACACACACACACAACCGCCCACACACACACACACAACCGCACGCAGACACGCACACACTCACCCACACACGCAAACACAGAAAAAGCCGAACACAAATCTGCCTCTGACTCTCCTCGCGTTCACATCTCCTTTTTTTTCTATGCGTTATTTGTAGGGGAGAGAGAGATGATGGTTTCGATGACGTTAAAGAGAGAGACGCACGGAAGTGGACTTTGCCCGGCAGAAGATACCACTAGGAAGGCCCATACGATACAACAAGTGACCGGTTTTCCTCGAAAACCCAGACCACCACAGTGTTGCCACTCTAAACGCGACTTATGAGATATAGAGAAGAGGAGAGCAGATTAGAGAAGAGGAGAGAGGAGAGAGGTAGAGAGAGAGAGAGAGTAATGAGAGGGTGAGAAGGAGAGAGAGAGAAGAGACAGATGGATGGAGGAAGGAGAGAGAGAGCTGAGAGTGAGAAGGAGAAGCTTCTTTAGAAGCCTGGAGACGAGAGAGAGGAGAGAGAGAATGAAGGAGTGAGAGGTGGACGTACACAAGCGGCGAGCGACGATGGACCAGACCGAGATGAACCGAGAGCCCGAGCGAGAGACGGGAATCGAGAGTGAAAGAGAGGTACAACACAGGCAAGAAAACAGAGCACAGTACAAAACTGGAAGAGGCACGATAAGATGAGGAGTAGAGAAGGATTTATTTTCTACTGACTACTTTACTTACCATCAGGATCAACATCTACAAGTCTGGCCGCCTACCTCTAAAGTGGAGTTAGGTGCAGTAGAAGTGACCGACCAACGACCTGTCAAACAGATACCAAGGGCTTGGAACATACCACAAAACCTGCCTTCAATGTCGGTTTGGTGTGACACCTCTATTCCCACCCAAAATTACTGTAAGCCGGATCAACGCCAACCGGGTATTCACAGCGTTTTCCGTACGTCCTAACTAGCGGACCCGAACTTTACCTGCCATGTTGACACTGTACGCCACCAGATGTGGCAGAGCCAGTCTACATTCTCTTTAAGAGAGAGTAGGAAACGCTGAGTATAAGAGAGAGCCCGAGAAGCAGGCACGATTGAGTAGCGATGACCGAGAGAGAAGCCTTGTGAGCATGGAAACGAAGACCGAGAAGGAAAACACAAGGAAAAATCATGTGTTATGAAAAGTCCGTTGAGTAGTTGGAGATGAAAAGAACACGTGTCTGCGTTCTTGCTTTGCTAATACTCTTACTATAAAACCAAATGTGACCAAAGAAGAAGGTTACTTCTCTTACCTAACGGTGACAGTTATTCCGAACACCACTAGGAAAACGTCCAAAAAATGTTTAGTCATGGCCGAATGGAGTTAATTACAATCCTCTAGGCTGCCTCTCACTCTGCCGCTAATGGTACTGAGCCACAGATAAAATTCCATTTACAAGAATGTTTTAGCTACAGATCTAATTTAACCAATATGAAATATTGAAGCTGATGTAATTAAAGTGACAAAGTTTATCTTCTTAAAAAAAGGACAGTTCTGTCATTATTTAGATAAGTGGTTGATACAAACATACTTTCACATTTGCGGTTACCTATTACGGCGATTGTGAAAAGAAGTCCTCTAAATATAATCTAATCAAATAAGTAGTTAAGTGTTGATTGGGCAGTGGTTTGGTCATTGGTTTTGACACAGTTCCAAACAGCATGACGATAATTATTCTGTTAGTGGAAATCTCCTGGTGGAACAGTAGTCACACTT
>BROE01000021.1:3335121-3357621 GCA_036571765.1 Plecoglossus altivelis | reverse complement strand
TGATGTAGGGACCCCTGGGGTTTTACAGGAGGCAGGGTGTAAAGTGTAAAAAGTGTAAAGTGTGAAGTGTACAGTGTAAAGAGTGTAAAGTGTAAACAAAGTAAAGTGTTCAAAGTGTCAAGTGTAAAATAATGTAAAGTGTAGACATTTTAAAGTGTGAAAAGTCAACAAAACAGTTTGTTTTTTCAGTATTTTCTTACAAATAACACGATGATGGCATGAATATGTGTTTGAAGTGTCTTGGGGATTTGTTTACCAAATTCCTGACATACCAGGAAGTAAGCGATTGTATTTAACTCTGTAAAGCAAACGCTGACTAAGAGAAATGTATTTTTGTACCAATTCAGAACTACACCAAACATTACTCCAAACTCCCCTGAACATAAGAAATACAATGAATGTGACCCTCCACTTGAAATATTTTAGTGTACCTTTAATTCAACTTACTCCATCAACAGAATACTAAAAACATTACTTGATATTCAGTAATACACAACACAATCACAGACGAATACAATTTTAAAGGCAACTTAGATATGTATGCATTCTCAAATTTGAGTTTATGGGAATAGCAGTGAAATAACATTACCATAAGCTTGGTGCAATGCATGCATAATAGATTGTTGTTTTCACTCTGCATATGGTGGGAGCTGGATTCGCTTCAAAGTGCACCAAATTTGCATGATTCGATGTGAGGGATTCCGGGATTACAGAGAACACCAGTTCTCCCGTTCACTGTGGCACAGAAAGGTATCACGTTCATACAGATGGTGGAGAACATTGTGGAAATACTGCCTTTATGATACAAAAGAGTAAACACAGGATATATACAGAGACCCCCCCCCCAAAAAAAAGAAATGACAAATATTGCACGACTTTCCCGCAGCAGTTTGCTCTGAGGCCCAGAAAGAAAGAAAAAAATAATGTTTAATAATAATCATCGACGTGTTCAGTTTTCAAGTTCAAACAGTTTTTCAAGTCCTTGTCAGATGTTCTAAACTTCCTAGTGCCAACATCTCGTAGACTTCCAATGATCTGGGAGATGAGCTAAAAAACTCAACTCGTTAACGAAAACCCTTGAATCTCCATCATCACATTCAACTCCTACATTCATTGTCTTCCTGCCCATTCGCTTATACGATTAAGTATTCAGTTTCAAGCTACATCAGAGCATACGTTTTAAACGCACATCGCTGTCCTTTGTGAATTGCAAACGCACCCTGTTTCGCCAACTAACAACCACCTATGCAAAGTTACGAGTCGTGGCACAAAGAGATACAGATGTTTTCCATTTATATGAATGCAAGAGATTTCTGCCTTTCAGCCTAGTCTAGCATGTCTGTCTCCCCTCACCAACAGGGTGAAGGCATATGCCTCAGCAATAGGATTTTCACAGCAGTGGGCTCTTTCATGCAGATTTCATGCCCATCAATACAGAGCCGTCCCTCCTCTCATTGGCTAACCAGATTATAATTTAGATCAGGTCGCCCATCTGTTTGCACACTCCCACTCATGGCACCATGTGTAGCGTAGCGTATAATAGTGCCATCTCATCATTTTTCCCCGTCATCCACCCAACACGACACCAGAGGAGGCAGTCCAAAAGGTTCCTTTTGTTTGTTTGTTTCAGTCTTTTTCTCTTGCGCTGCGTTGCTTCTGTATCTGCGGCTGGGTTTCGTATTCATGTTCGTCCGTGGGATTTCTTTTCCAAAATGAACGGATTTGCGGTGAAATCGTTTCAGGGAAAATGACATGAGGTCCGTGGAACATTGTCTCAGAACAAACCGGAACATGTCCAATCCATTTGGTTAGTGTTGGTGCAAGAGAACCTCTTGTTATGGATGTTGTGTGCTCTGTGCTCTGATGAAACAGCAGCACACATTGAAAGGCTTCATCAAATCAACAGAAAGTGTTTGGCTGAGAGGGGAAAGCACTAGGTGGTACACCCTTCTCCAGACTGATCTTGATAGGTTCTGCTTTGTCCCTTCTACACAGTTCCCTGGTTCCCCCTTCTACACAGTTCCCTGGTTCCCCCTTCTACACAGTTCCCTGGTTCCCCTTACAACACAGTTCCCTGATTCTCCCTACAACACAGTTCCCTGGTTCCCCCTTCAACACAGTTCCCTCATTCCCCCTTCAACACAGTTCCCTGGTTCCCTGGTTCCCCCCTTCAACACAGTTCCCTCATTCCCCCTACAACACAGTTCCCTGGTTCCCTGGTTCCCCCCTTCAACACAGTTCCCTCATTCCCCCTACAACACAGTTCCCTAGTTCCCTGGTTTCCCCTTACATCACAGCCTACCCCTCAGACCCCAGAGACGTCCACTTGAGGATTAGATGATCTGTGGGAGGCAGCGGAGGTCCCTGAACCTGAGGTAACCTGAGGTGCTTGTGGTTCCTGCACTGATCCGGGGTGGATGGCATGCTGGGGAGGGTCTTGTGATCTTGCCTAATTTGGCCAGGTCTGGGTTCTCAGCTGAGGGTCAGGTGCTGGGCTGAACGCTGGGGAAGATGAAGGCTTCCTGCTGTGTCTGGTCTCCCACTGTCCTGGAGCTGCTGCAGAATGTCTGGGTCTGGATGTGTGTGTGTGTGTGGGTGGGTGTGTGTGTACAATACAGCGTTTGTGTGAGTGTGTGTGTGTGTGTACAATACAGAGTGTGTGTGTGTGTGTGTGTGTGGGTGGGTGGGTGTGTGTGTACAATACAGCGTTTGTGTGTGTGTGTGTACAATACTGGGTGTGTGTGTACAATACAGTGTGTGTGTTTGTACAATACAGTGTGTGTGTGTGTGTGTGTACAATACAGGGTGTGTGTGTACAATACAGTGGGTGTGTTTGTGCAATACAGTGTTTGTGTGTGTGTACTATACAGTGAGTGTGTACAAAACAGTGTGAATGTATGTCTGTGTCTACAATACAGTATGTGTGTGGTTGTGTGTGTGTACGATACAGTGTGTGTGTGTGTGTGTGTGTGTGTGTGTGTGTGTGTGTGTGTGCGTGCGTGCGAGTGTGTGTCTACAATACAGTGAGTGTGTGCGTGTGTGTGTGTGTACGATACAGTGTGTGTGTGTGTGTGTGTGTGTGTATGATACAGTGTGTGTCTCTCGATCTATGGCTCTGTCTCTCGTTCTCTGTCCCTTCTGTTCCTCTCCTGCTCTGCTCTCACTATCCCTCTCTCTCCATCTCCTACCCACATCTCCCTCTCTCTCTCCATCTCCTACCCACATCTCCCTCTCTCTCTCCATCTCCTACCCACATCTCCCTCTCTCTCTCCATCTCTCTACCATTACCCTGACCCCTGAACAGCCACTGATGATACAGCTCTTTAACTCATGGTAACACAGCCAGTGTGTGATACTGGTGTTACAACTATAATTGTACTCTTGCACATCATCAACAGCAGTAAACTCTGGCCTTCCTAGAGGCTGTGAAACAACAACAAACATTTCAAGAATGATGTCTTTGAGCCCTTTGCAAAACTGAGCAATGTTTATTTGTTCGCATAGGGCATCTAGAATCATCTTGCAAATTGTTCATCTGCTGTTCGACTGTGGTGACTGGCTATTATCAGATTAAATATCTGATGTAAAGTAATTAAATGTATTCCAATGGCAGCTGCTCAAACCTGAAACCAAGAAAATTGCAGAGTCCTAAGCGATTCATATCCGTGATAAATTCTTACCCTTCATGAAATGCGAGTAATTAAAATAAAAGCCTGATCAAATAGAACCTGACTGTCAGTCAACTGGATGACACGGAATTGAAAATGTCGTCCTTTCTTTGCTCTGAGTTACGTTGTAATACGAAGCCATTTAAAACAGATCAGTTTGCCAAACCCCCACAGGAGGGGAATACTTAATCAACTAATTGACATAACAAAGACCTTTTCTAATGTGTGTTTTCAATTAAAGCTTAATGCAGAATTTAATAACACTGGGGTCTTCTTGTGTTAATCCTTAATTATTCAAGAGAATCATCCATACCATGTTTATACTACATATATATAGTTGAAGCTAGAAAAATGTTTTTTTTTACCCCATGTTTTGAAAAACCAAGGATGTAAATACTTTACAGTACTAAAGCACTGGATCAACTCGGATATTCTATGAACATGAGCGGTTCAAACAGGTCTTTATACTTCACTTGGGAGACTGCCAACAGATTGTCTAAGACGTTAATAATATCCTCATGTACTGGTCAGTCTTTTAAACAGGCATCAACTTCCCTTGAATTTCTCTGTGACACAATGTGTGTGTGTGTGTGTCTATGTATGTGTGTATGTATGTATGTATGTATGTATGTATGTATGTATGTATGTATGTATGTATGTATGTATGTGTGTTTGTGTGTGTATGTATGTATGTATGTATGTATGTCTGTATGTATGTATGTATGTATGTATGTATGTATGTATGTATGTATGCGTGCGTGTGTGTGTGTGTGTGTGTGCGTGCGTGCATGTGTGTGTGTGTGTACATGTATGTGTGTGTCTGGAAGTGGGTGATGACAGAGGAGAGAGAAGATAAAGAAGTCACTCCCTTCATTTGACTTGGACGAACTCGAGGGGTCGAGGCGCAAGAATGGACCGATCCACACTCTGTACCAGTCTGCTTGGAGGGGGGAGGGGCGTGTGCGTGTGGCGCCGTTACAGGTCATTGTTGCCCCATAGATGAACTAAGTGACAATAATTGAGTTAAGAGGAGAAACAAATGATGTCATAAGCTCACGAAGTGGAAGAAGACGACTGATTCTTTTTTCCCTCCAAAACATGACATGCCAGAGCAAATAAGATAAGATAAGATAAGAGATCCTTTATTTGTCCCACAATGGGGAAATTCCACTGTTGCAACACACAGTTTTGGACAGGAATGAAGGAAATAGGTGCATGCAATAACAAAAGGATAAATAAACATGGTTGTAAAAAAAATACAATACAATATACAATATATACAATACAATATAAAGTGTAAAGTGCAAAGTGCACAGTGCAAATCAGTTTGGTCAGAGGTAAAAGGGGGTGGGGGGGGGTGTGAGGGGGGCTGGACTGAGGTCTAACTGTACACTCTGAGCAGTCTCTTGCCCTCCACAGTGAACCCAGACGACTTCACTGTGCGTTTGCCAAATCGGCGCAGAACGACACAAGCTTTCAGCGGGAAGTGTGTGGTGAATTCGGTGATTCGACTGTTTTTCTGGGTTCTTCGACTCAAAACGCTGCGTCACGTGTGGATCGTGCCGGGCCATGACGCGTTGCTTTTTGAATCGTGACGGAGCAGTTAACTCATCAGCCAATCGTATGTCACCAAGATGTCAGAGAACATAGAATGCATCCTGTGTCACAATGCCAAGCCACCTAATTTGAAAGAATCTTAATCAGAACCAGATGCTAAACCAAAGTGTGAATTTACACCATATGAATCCTTCAAGACCTAAAGTCTATTAGTGGAAGTGAAACATATCAGTAGCTTCCCGCGGTTTTTCTGTCAGTACAGTAAGAACAGTGGCTGTTTTCAGCCATCTTGTTTTCCCAGCTCGTCTGTTGTGTTGAACCTGGTACACACAGTTTGTGGTGCCGGTGGAAATGACACCACAAATGTACTTGGTATTGATTATGTCACTTCCTGTGTGATGCAGGGGGGGGGGGAGCTCGTCACAGAGTACTTTATTTAAACAGCCGAAGGTGATGTTAGTGCCGTTGTTGACATTCAACTGTTAGGTATTACTTTCCCATTTCAATGACCCAAAAGAAGAAGAAGAAAAAAATGCATGATTAAAGTGACAAAAGGTTCCATTTGCTCCTGGCCTTTATCCATCGAAGGACTTCTGAGAAGAGACTGTAATTGCTCTGAGATGAAAGTGGACACAATTATTTCCCTGTGATGACACAGATGCACCCATTTCAAAGAGAGGTTGCAACTTCAGATGAAGTTTACTTGATTAAGCGTAAGTGGAGCAGGCACGCGCGTGTGTGTGTACGTGTGTGTATGTGTGGGTGTGTGTATGTGTGTGTATGCATGTGTGAGCATGAGACCATGTATGTGTGTGTGTGTGTGTGGGTGTGTGTGTGTATGTGTGTGTGTGTATGTGCGTGCATGAGGCCATGTGTGTGAGTGTGTGTATGTGCATGTGTATACATGTGCTGGAAACACAATGTATCTTTTTTATAAGGCAACACATGTCTCCCTGCTACAAGGTTTTTGCTGCCACCATCTGTCGCTCCAACAGTCTGGTCAAGCAATCAACCTCTGCTTTAATTCAATCACCATTTCTTCCTCAGCTGTCAAAAAGCCTCATTTTCCCCTTGTCAAGTTTTTTTTTGAAGCCGGTCTCTGTCTTCAGCGCATCTGTTTTACATAAGATGTCCTGTTGCGCTGTGGGAAAGTGTCCCAGTTTTACTGTACGATGCGACTTGTGAAGACCAAGCTTGCTGAGGTAGTCGTTTCACAGTTTTGAAGAAAGAAAAAAGTTTCCCAGTCTGTAGGTGTGTGGTTAGCCAAGATTAACGTTCATATCTCTTCAGAATGAGTCATGAGACTGGATGACTCATGTGAAGATGGTGGAAGATGGATAGATTGTTCAAAGATTTGATTCCCACAGGTGAGAGAAGAATTGCAGTTCTAACGCTGGGTTCTAGAGTCCTGTTTTCACCCTGAACATTCCGTGGTCTTTGAAGCCGTGGTGTTGAGACTCCGCTGAACTCAAAGGATTCAGCTCCCAGGCACAGAGGGAAGAGAGGGTGTTTAATATGCATTTACTGAAATACATTATGAAACTGGCTAAAGGGATATTGTAGCTGTGCATATCATTGCCAATGAAGTACATAGAATGTGGACGTTGCCTTGAGCTAACCATAGAATTAGAATTCAATTTTCTGTGGCACTAACACTTTGCTTTGACTAATGCATTTGGCTACATTAAAAAGTCCAAAATCTCATTTGAAAACTTGGAATAGAGCTTCATGCTTGAGTGGTGCAAAACAACATATTACCTGATGTTGACAGTAACGGCCAGTCACAAGCACAGCATCCATCGTGATTACAAAGCTCCCGCCATCAAGCCACCATGGATCCCGTTCTTGTTTTCCGTAAGGTTGCAGTGCATTGTGGGAAGAGGATGGACTGACGTACTGATTGCTTGTTATGGTAAGCATTTCTATTGTTCTCTGCAACCCAATTATAGAACAAAGGCATACCTATTGAAAGTGTTTGAGCTCGGGGGGGAAAACGAACAACCCAAAAGGAAACATGACCACAAAAAAGAACACAAAAAAACGTGTGCTGCATTTTTCAATTGTGTTTGACCTGAGAGAACACATCATACTTCATATAACATGAGTGCACATATTGTGTATGTTTGCACTTTTGAAATACCTTTGGGAGAGTGCATTTTCTGGGTCACTGGCTAGGGAAATGCATAGCCTCGGATGAATAAGTTATGTGTTTTAGTCACCAACAGACAGTGGTAGACATTTGCTTTGGAAAGGAACAGTCTGCTTAAGGATGTAAACGGGTGCTTTTATCTAGTTTGGTGGCTGTTTCTGAAAACAGGCCTCCTTGACGCACACACACTTATTTAACGCTTCAGGCTCCAACTTCAGGTTTGCTGTGGTTGTTTTTACTGCATCAGAGAAGCTATACTTTCCTCTTAACATTTCCTATCGCGCACCAGCCTCTGACTAACCCAGAACTATGCCATCCGAACATAGAAAAGAGCATAGCGTGTTCATTTAGCCTTTTATCTTAAGGGGTATAGATGGAGGAGATTTGAACCTGTGACCTTTTCATCTTTAGTCACATAATCCACCACTGAGCTACAGCTTGCTCTTACATAGACCTAACAGCGTTTAATGTTTTGACAAACATAATCTGTCTCAAAGTCACGCTTTCTAGACATCAACGTAGGGACGCGTTTAACTGTAGAGGGGCGAGGTTGCGTACCGTAAAAAATACTGACTAATATCGATACTTTGGTTTTTAGACCTCTTGTAACGGGTATTTCACCTCTCGTTGGAATCCAAGGTCCTAATGCTGGTTGAAAGAGACGATTCCAGTGGTGTTTCTAGGTCAGCGACTTTCATCCAACGTAATGGGAACGGTAAATTATGAATGGAGAAGCACTCGAGGACGAGCAGACCAGGATGACGAGGATTATACCGGCTCCGTCTTCATCCTTCTGGTGGACGAGTGGCGGGATTTCACACCCGTGGATGAGGGTAGAATTAGCCACAAGTGGTGCATGAGCAGATGATGGATGTGGGTCCTACGAGGGACAGTATGGGTGGAGAAAGAGGGTGGTGACAGAGATGGTGACGGTGGAGGGCCAATAACAATGATGATGTTGATGATGATGATGATGATGATAAAATGGACTTGATGATGATGATGATAATGACAATGAGGATCTCGGAGACCTTTAAGCTGTGTCGCTGTGATTGGTTCATCAGTCTTCGGAAGAGTAGCACCCATGATTTACCAAGAAAAACAGATGGTTCCTTCAAAACAATGACAATGATGTTGGGGTTTGAACCGAATGTGAGGATTGGAGATGTTGATGTTGGCTAATGGTGACTATCATAGATGATGATCCTTTACTGTACTGGGGAAACTCTTAATCTCGTGTAATCCTCCATGTATGTATTTGCAGGATGTTGTTCAATTCGTGTTTCTCCGTTTCAACGTTGTGGCTCCCTGATTGCTGACAGGACCAGGCGGCTGTAGGAGTGAGCTGGGAGGAACAGCAAACAACCCCTTCAATGGCTCATCCACTCAGGAGAATAAGTCTCCCTTGAGTCTCGGGGGTCCTTCATCGTACCAGCTCCGTTTCTTAGAAAGCACAGCAGGACCAGCCAGAGGAGGATGGAGGGGAGAGAGAGAGAGAGAGAGAGAGAGAGAGAGAGGAGAAGAGGAGAGAGGAGGAGGAGAGAGGGAGGAAGGGAGAGATGGAGGAGGAGGAGGAGGAGAGGAGAGAGGAGGAGGAGGAGAGGAGAGAGGGAGAAGGAGGAAGGAGGGAAAAGAGGGAGAGGGGGAGGGAGGTGGAGGAGGAAGGAGGTGAGAGAGGGAGGAGGTGGAGGAGGGGAGAGACGGAGGAGGGGAGAGAGGGAGGAGGAGGTGGGAGACTAGAAAGGGTATGAAAGGGGTCTAACTCCAGCATAAAAGTCAATTCAAATGCATAATTCATGTCCCTCTGTGTCAAAATATCATTTACGTGTTCTGTGTTGACTTACGGCTCGTAAAATGAGAGGGACACGATAAGAAAACGAAGGCAAAAGAGAAGGGGGGGCAGGGAATAAACAAGTCGTGAGCTTTTCTCTGCCTGCCTTGTAGAAGAGGACTGTGACATTACCCTCTTCAACTTATTGACTGTCAATTATTTATCGTCAGATCTGCAAAAAAAAATATCTGTGTGTCAAACGGGCTCTTTGTCAGTGAGGTATCTTATACCTCTTTATAGTCAGCTAGCTGGTAAAGGATTTGAAGGTACCGTTCACTATTCAAGAGTTATCAAGGAAAGTGTTCTTTACTGAGAGAGTTCTCAGGAGTAAGGTCTAGGTAAGCTTGTTATGCAGAAAAGTGCTTTACTTTGGACTTCTCAAAAGACCCTAACCATCGTTTTTAACTTGTAACCTAACGTTAGATACCATGTAGTTAATCTGCTTTTCCAAAAGACTTTATGAAGACTATCCTTTGATGATGAGCCTCACTGTGAGCGTTAAGTCTTCCAACTCTTCAGTTTGGGATTGCCTGTCGTGATGGTCACATTAGCACAACAGCAGCCCCTAGTGGTCATCTGAGGTAGCGACTTGGCCACATCCGCCTCTGTTTATGTTCCGAAGGATCTGTAGTCTCTCAGTCTGTAGATAGTAATAGCTGATGAGGCCTTCAGGGCATCGTCTTACACCGAGTCGGAGATATCCTCAGGGCAACATTTAGATGATGAAGCTCCTCCGATCTCCTTGGACAGCCCGTTCATACACATTACATTAGCTGTAATTAAGGGTCAGAGGAAAGATATAATGAGAGATTTTAAACTATTGCCGCCCAAATCTGCAAGGTAATGATATAAGTTGGAGAAAAAAAATCAATTCTGCCTGTCCGTTTAGCCGTTGGTTTATTCATACGTTGATTTGAAGAAGAAAAAACCATGTAGATGAACATGAGTCCCACTACAGGGAGGATGTACTGTATATAAGATGGCATTTTCCTGTTTTGGAAGGAAACACCGCACTCTCTCTCTCTCTTCTTCTTCTTTTTTTGCATCTCTGTGCCATCAGAGAACGTGCTCTCAGATTTAGTAGGGGGATAGATAGGATCTTTCCCCCAAACTCCCTTGGCGTCTGCATCCCATATCTGTATGCACAGAGAGGGGGAGGAGGAGCGGGAGGAGGAGGAGGGGGGAGGAGGGGGAGGAGGAGCCGTTGGTTTATTCATACGTTGATTTGAAGAAGAAAAAACCATGTAGATGAACATGAGTCCCACTACAGGGAGGATGTACTGTATATAAGATGGCATTTTCCTGTTTTGGAAGGAAACACCGCACTCTCTCTCTCTCTTCCCTTACTTCTTCTTTTTTTGCATCTCTGTGCCATCAGAGAACGTGCTCTCAGATTTAGTAGGGGGATAGATAGGATCTTTCCCCCAAACTCCCTTGGCGTCTGCATCCCATATCTGTATGCACAGAGAGGGGGAGGAGGAGCCAGGGAGGAGGAGGGGGGGAGAGGGGGGAGGAGGGAGGAGGGGGTTGGGGAGGAGGAGAGGGGGAGGAGGAAAGAGAGAGAGAGGAGGAAAGGGGAGGGGGAGGACGGGGGTGAGGGGGAAGGAGGAGGAGGAGGAGGAGGAGGGGGAAGAGGCACATATGACCTGCTCCACTTTTATTTTGATTTATAGGACTGGAGGAGAGCATCATCACAGAATCGCTTCATCTTCTCAGCTTTATTACAGCACATTTGTTTTCATTGTACTCCCAAGGCCTGGACTGAATACATTAGAGATTTCCCAGGAGATCTTTGGACTTCCATCAGACGGCGAAGACAAAGGAATGACGGGAAAAGATTTCGTCTTTTTTTTTGTTGCGTGAAATTGTTCAAAAAGTATTTGACGCTACCGTTATGGCTTCCTAATATGTAGCATCGTTAAGAAAGAATTGCTATCATGATGAATTGAGTTAATGTATCTATTCTCCTGGGAATCATCCAAAGCTAATGGAAAATGAGTCATCCAAGTTCATCCATTCAAAAGTAAAGAGATAGACGCTTGAAATCCAAACACGTCTCAAAAACATTTGGCCAAAAACCACGACAACATCATGTTCCATTAAACCCCCCTTTGCTGGAGTCTCCCTCAACAATGCCGTCCTTCACAACCCCAGAACAGGATTCCTTTCCAGCGCAAACAAACCTGAACATCTCCCTTCAAGGTGTCTATCTCTCTCCTGGCTTCCATAGTTCCAGGAGATTGATCTGACAAGGCCTTTACCCTTCCAAGTGCCCGACAGTCGTTTGGGAGAGCCTCGAGGCGATCGCGGCTTCAAAATCAGATTCCTTCTCTGCAAGATGACTAGGATCTGATCATCGGGGCTCAAGATGAAACCTCAATTGGGTTTAGCATAGCGGGGTCAGTGCCGGGGCAAGGTACAGTACCATCTATCACAGGTTAGGATGATTTGGAGTGGCAGTGGGGGCGGAGTCTGTTTTCAAAGTTCAAAGGTCAAATTGACAGACATGTTTTGGGGTTTGTCTGGACACAATGGGTCCATAAAGGAACCTATAAAACCAGAATGGGTTGAGCATTCATCTTGACGCCATCAGAGGACTCAAGGTTTTAGTCCCACAACATGGTAGTACTGTTGAATATCCTGCAAGACACTGTACCTACAGTGAATGCATTCATAACAGGGACATAACGTTCTTCCTTCTCCTCTTCTTCTTTTTTTTAAGTGGAACTGCAGAACGGAAGATCAAGTAGCAAACCACAGATGCGAAATTTGCATTTAATCTCAGTGTGCAGATATTTTCTTTCTTTGCTGTGTCTTATCAACTGTATTTCTACCGCGTTCTGATAGCGCAGTTATCATTCCAGGCTTCCATTGTTTTCTTTCTTCTCGCGTCTCCAGGGCTGTCGTTGGAGATGAAGCTGCAGAGTGTCTGAAAAGACCCTGATTGCTCTCATCGCCGATAACGATCTCTTAAACTCCGCCAATCTTTACATTGTCCAACTCCTTTTAACTTTTTACATATTAATCTGCCTGAATTGTAATTGGCGTTGGGCCCCTCGCGTCGACCACGAACATTTGTCCTTGTGCTGGGCAACAAAAAAAAATTTTTTTACGAAATAAAAAAAAGAAGCTAAACATTCCACTCATGTCCTGTGCATCCAAAAGCTGAGGGTGAGAAAGCTGTCATCTTACTTCAAGGACAGACATCCAGTTAGGCTTGCTCTGCTACAGCACATACATGCACTGACGAAAAAGTCTTACAGCTGCCCTGTGATTGAATTCCCAAGGACAGTCGAAAGAGGTGAGAGTGTGCGTGTGCGTGATAACACTGAAGGTAACAGAAGAAGCAGGCAATACTTAGCGTACTTTACCGTGATGCCTAATGCTACGGTGTACATACAACACAGTTAGAATGAATGTAGATTTGTGAAACTTCAGTGTGGTTGACACTGAAATACTGAACATAGATATAAGAATAAGAGGACTTCCACTCTGACAGCAGGCATGATGAGGAGGTTAAGAAGCGGGTGTCTGTGGTTCTTTTGAACAGAAAGCCACCACCATTGCTTCGGTCACTAATTGAGCTGAGCAACAATGCAGTCCTACACGGCCCTTTTGAATCACATGGTCTTTTCTTTCTCCGAGGTTGAATGAAATCCCTCCCGGAACCCCATGTATAATAATGCCCTGAGTTTTCGATGGGGACCTGGGGATACATGTCAATCAAATCCAGCTCAGACAGCATACATTTACATAGTCAACATCCAGACATATTGGGTTCCTTTTGAATTCTGCATCCTTATTTTTCCTAAAAAAACAAAAGAAGAGTATGATTCTCAAACGAAAACTCTAAGATATGAGAACGTGGGTTGTCCTTATTATGAGGATCCCTGTTATTTGCATAATTGTTTGCGGTTTATTACTCCCAGGCGTGGTGGTAGAAGGTCTCCTTGTTCCCCGTGAGACTTCATGTTCAGGCAAAGAGCTCCCCCCGATGGACATCCACAGTACTACACGCCCAGACGCAGCATTTTCATCCGGTATATTTATGCGTTTCTATCAAAATGGAAATGCTACGTTTGATACAAGACAGAAGAGCAATATACTCTGGCCAACATTATCGATTCTGCCTCTTAGTATGCCGCGTGTCTCGCGTTTGAGCGCAGTTGTGGACCTGTTTCCCACTAACACTGCATGAACACACTTCTACATTAACATCCAATCAAGAGTACCATACACTATGTAATAGCAAAAGGAACAGACAGACTTCAAGGAAAATGAAACAGAAAATAAATAGCCATGTGCTATGAATAAATATGTTTTGCTCATGGGCACCATCACATCCTCCTTTAATCTTAGTGTCAATTGAACACAGTATTTGTTCTAACGTGGCATTTTAACAATGACTTCATGACAAGGTTAGGTGTTCAATTCCCATTCAATTCCCATTGTCGAAATCCGTGCAGGAACTGTGAACAAATGACAATATCGCTCTCTTTCCATTCCTCCTCTCTCTCTCTCTCTCTCTCTCTCTCTCTCTCTCTCTCTCTCTCTCTCTCAATCCCTCTCCCTCCTCCCTCTCTCTCTCTTCCTCTCTTCCTCTCTCTTGCTGTAGCCCTGAAAGAAGATATATTGTCTCTGTTTTCATAGCACATGCATGTGATGCTAAGATGGAGGATCCTCTGCAATGGGGCACCATGACAGAGTGCAGTAGATTGCCTCAGCAGGGTCTACTTTCAATCCAAATCAGGAGAGTGAATCAGAGAGACAGGCCAATCTCACCGCTAAGACTCCCGGGCCTTGCTCTCATCTGAAATCCAATATCATGCAAACCTGGTGCAATCCCTCACAGAGAAACAGGCGTCAGGCCTCCATTTTATGTCTGGTAGGGGGTTACACAGGGGTATAAATGTTGTAGTTGTGTTGAATTTCTCTCCACAGAGAAAATTGTCACCACAGGGATGTTGACTCTGTACGACGGCTCCTCCCACATGCAGTGGCAATTTGAGTTTTATTTGGGGAAACTTAAATTGCGGGATGGGATTTTGTATTAGGGTATAAATTATTGGGTAAGATAATTTGAGATTCAAATGTGAAATGGACGACATGTTTGTCATGCGACATCACAATATTTCTTTCTTCCTTCCTTGCTTCTTTCTTACTTCCTTTCTTTTTGTTTTTGTCCACCATACTTGGCTGATCTCTGAAAAGGTCACGTACTATGGACTGGAAAATTGCAGTCGATGGTTGTCTGACCAACCTGAAGTCTTATTATTCTGTAAGCACATTTGAATAATGGAAGCGGAATAATAAAATGATTAAAAACGATGTGTGTATCTGGTCTCATTTGGCTTCTGTGTTAAAAGCTTTATCCTGCTTTATTGACTGTTGAAATGTGCATTGTAGATTACCATAGGACCTCATTTTTAACAGCTAATTGAATCGCACTTAGGTACAATTTAGATCATTCACAGTCAACAGTAAGGAACAACGTAGTGACTATCGCACAGAATGTTTTAATGATTATTCTGAAGTCGGTCTGGAAACTGGCAGGCCTTGATTACAGTCACTGATTGTGACGTGAGGAGTGTGTGAAAGGGAATGTAAAATGAGCGGCGCAGGGACCCAGCAAGAGGAGATGGGCCCGTGCGTGAGTGCGTGCACGCGCTCCCTCGTTGTATTGGAATATTTGTGCAAACAAGTACAGTCTTGAGCCCGAAGCGAAGACAGCATGGAGATGCATTCGTCAGCGATTTGCGGGTTTATTGTTGTGTTTTTAGCCTTTGTAAATTTCAGTACTGTTTGTACCGCAGAACCCGAAAGGAATTTTACAGGTGAGTTTTGCAAAACTTGTAGGTCATTAGTACATGTTTTATACCCGAAAGAATGTCACTATCTTGATCATTATCAACTTTGAGATCAACCTAATTATTCACGTATTTTTGTTGAATTACTGTCTGATTTCTCCAGCGATCAAGTCTGGGTCTTGTGAAGCGTAGCTATTCGGACAAATTGACATAGTGTATGTTTTGTTCTCGAAAACAAATTGTGCTTTTTTCTTTTTATTGTCATTCTGTGATTCAGATTTGTGATTGTTAACATGATTCCAGTTCGCTCGAGTTCAGTTCACTAAAGAGATCCCCCTTCCCCCCTCCCCCCCTCCCCTCTTTCTCTCTCGCTCTCTTTATCTCTCCCTCTTTCTCTCTGTCAGTGACTCTCCCCAAGTCTGGTCACTGTCCACGGCGTCTTAACGTGGTTCCATCTAAGAGGGCATGCGACTGCGACGAGGACTGTCCAGGCGAACACAAATGTTGCGTCTTCGACTGCGGCGCAGTTTGTGTCCCTCCGGTCTTTAGTAAGAGAAAGCAAAACAGCGCGCATCAACTTTACCGCTGCAAGAAGCATGAAGTGGTTTGAGGCTTGCGGTTGTAAGCCGCATGCCTAATATAAATTGACCATAAAAATATATATTCCTAGTGTAATATTACGATTTCTGACAGTCTAAATTAGTTTAAATCTTTATGAACTGGGCTGACAGTAGTGCTTGTACCGGACATGTTGTGTGTTTCCAAAGGGAAGCCAGGAGTGTGCCCTCGCAGGCGATGGGGAGCAGGGATGTGTGCGGAGTTCTGCTCCGACGACAGCGACTGTCCCAACGAGGAGAAATGCTGTCATAACGGCTGTGGGCATGAATGCATCGCTCCCTACACAGGTAAACATCAGGGGCGGATGGGTTCGATGTAGTATGACACCGGGTAAGTGCGCGTACAATGTGGGGTAAGGCCTTACAGCAGATTCCTACATTTGAATTCGACATTTCTCCATGTCTTTTGATTCTCCCGTAAACCACCTGTCAATCTCAACTTTCAAGAAAAACCATCCCCCAATTTTTTTTGTTGAACTTTGAATCTTATCCTTGTTGCCATAGTGAAGCCAGGCCGCTGTGCCCAGCCCAAGGGGACCCCCATGTGTGCGGAGTACTGTTACCATGACGGCCAGTGTCCAGGAGAGCAGAAGTGTTGCCGGACAACCTGCGGCCACTCCTGCAGCGAGCCGTGCTGATTGGTCAGGAGATCAAGAAGGTTGATTGGTCTGTTTTTAAAGTACTGTAATGTCATTGGTTCATCTGAACGCAAAGGAGGGCTGTGTTTTATTAAGCAGGCTTGTGTGTTTTTGTAGACTATGAGGTAGTGAATGTTTTTTTTATTGTTTGTACTGTTCTAACCCAAATAAAACTTTCACCGTCAAACTCCTCATTCCTGTTCTTGTTTGTGAGCGTGCTGCCAGCCAACCTGTCTGGTGTGCTTCCAGAGATGCACCTTATATGGTCCGACTTTGCAGCAAAAACAGATGATGAAATGATCCAAGAATGAGAACTGAACTCAAGAACACATTCTGTTGGTGGTTTTGGCCCTGACTCGGTCAGTCTGCCTCAGGTTGAGGCAGGGCTGCAATGTTCCCTTCCACTTACCCCTGCCTCACCTCCACTCTCTGCCTCAACCCAAATCTCTGCCTCACCCCAGCCTCACCCCCATTCTCTGCCTCACCCCTGCCGCACCCCCATTCTCTGTCTCACCCCTGCCTCACCTCCACTCTCTGCCTCATCTCTGCCTCACCCCCATTCTCTTCCTCACCCCTGCCTCACCTCCACTCTGCCTCATCTCTGCCTCACCCCCATTCTCTGCCTCACCTCCACTCCCTGCCACACCCCAACCCCTGACTTCACCCCCGTTCCCTGCCTCACCCCCGCTCCCGGCCTCACCCTGATCCTCACTCTCACCCCCGCTCCCAGCTCCATCTAAATGTTTAGGCCAGCAGTCTGTTCCCACATCCTTTCATAAACGGACAGCAAAGCTAACTGCTAGTCCGGGCGTGGCCATCGTTCAAGAGGAATGCAGAGGGATCTCTTTTTTCCCCCTTCTTCTTCTTCTTCTTCTTTTCGCTCCACAGTACGGTGCCAAACACGTGCAGGAAAAAGGGGGGTGGCGGTGGTAAGGGGGGGGATTGCTGACTTGTCAAAGAATGAAACCTCTGTTTCCATCTAAAGTTGGCAGGAGTCAAGTTTGTTTACTGAGAAAAGTAGGTGCTTAGACTGGGGTGTCCTTAGCTTAACACACTCACACACACACATACACACATACTCACACACACACAAACTCACGCACACGCACACACATACTCACACACATACTCACACACACACACAAACTCACACACACACGCACACACACACACATACTCACACACACACAAACTCACACACATACTCACACACACGCACACACACGCACACACACACACTCACGCACATACTCACACACACACATGCACACACACACACACTCACACACACCACAGCTAAGTCAAGAGGAATTGAACTGATCTTACTGTTAGGAAACTGTGATGGTGTTCTCATGCTGGTCCGATAAAATAACATACAAGGTCATTCTCACCCACACAACACATCATATGCACACATCTTGATGTTGGCATGACTGTAAACCAAACCACAAATGTTTTCTTTTCAGCTATTTATTGAAAAGACGATAATAAATATCCCAGTTTTCCCATACATGTTCACATATCCACCTTCCACCCAGTACAATCAACTCATTGTATAGACCAGAGATTTACTACTGCAATTAAAGTGTCTTGAACAGCCAACACAAGTGAAGACATCAAAGTTACCATTGGTTGTAGTTGTTGTAGTAGCTAGTAAGAATGTATGAAATGTCATAATACTTGATCTCGAACTTAAGTGTTAATATAAATGTTATTTTTTCAAGCGCACTGTTTCCAACAAAAATGTATTCACTGGTTCTTTGAGTAACAAGAAGCAGGAATACTTCCAAAACATTAAAAAGGAATCAAAGGCAACTATTAATGAAACGTCTCAGACAGTGTGTCAAACACTTCAACATGCATTCATCGACAGAATTAAAAAGACTTGTTTCGTTTAGACACTTTAGAAGTAAGGAAATGAAACAATCATTCGTACTGAATTATATCAGTTACATTTAACGATGGTGACTATAGGCTAACAGTATGGATTAATTGGCAGGCGTGTCAGCCAATAACTTGAAGTCATTTTTATTGTTACAGTCATAATTAGTCTGAGGGATTGCTTTGTTCTATCAAGCATCCAAGTCCCCCCTGAAACACAGGCAACACACTTTGGTTCCATCCACAAACATTTGTGAAGCCCTTCTAGGTCAAACTCGACCCACATTATTAGTGCATGGAGGAAGGAAAGACCATCTTCACAGGCAACGAAAAAAATGCCTCGAAAGTCCATTCATGGTTTTAAAAAAGCCTTGGTTTTGCTCCGTTTGTTCTCTTATTCCTTGATATAAAACGGTAAAAACAAAAACCCTCACCAGATTTGCCGTCAGTTTTCACACTTTCCCTTAAAAGTCCCTGTCGTATTTATTCAGTGGTCATTCCCTTGGCAAGAACAAAAACAATAAATAAATCCAGTGTCTGTTTGTGTTAGCATTAGCGTTAGCTTTAGCGTTAGCATCGCTCTTCACAGCAGTGGTACTCCCCGGAGCCTGCGTATGACGTTAGCTAACTTCTTGGCCAGGCCTGGGCTGGGTTCCTCCACCTGGAAGGTACGGGTCAGGAGGTTGTAGAGAGATCCGTAACCCACGGCGATCACGGTGCAGGTGAGGCAGATGACGTTGTAGGGCATGCTGAAGTCGGGAGTGGGTAGATTAACCAGGAGGGGCTCCGTGTAGACTCTGATGAAGTAGCTGGATTCCTCTTTGCAGGGGAAACTAGGCGAGGAGGAAAGTTAGTTAGCCTCACAGACTTTTTACATTTTGAAATAAGTCGACTTTACATATTCAATTTCCCCACATTAGTGCTGAGAGTTTTAATCACAGCGGATGTACTTTTTGATGATCAAACTTTAAATTTAAAAAGATTCTTTCGGTTCAAAGGCTCCGTCTCCGTGGGCGACCGCGACATCATTACTCACAAGCTGCTGAACAGAGGACGCTCCTGTGTAACGTTGGGATCCATGGCAACGACGCTAGGGACCAGAGCACTTATGACAGATGACCTGAGGAGCATAATGGACAAAACAGTCTCCAATAAACTAATACAGTCTTGAGGTTCTAAGGCAGCATTAGAACAACCAAATGCTACCTGATCAAAGCTACTGGGAGCAAGAATTTCTGCTAAATCATCAGGAATGAGTATAGCTCAGTGGTGAGAGGCTACAGTCCAGTCTGGATGGATATGTAGTGGCGAAGTGGTAGTGATTTCACATCAAGAGATCCCAGGTTCAAATCCCACCAGGTAAGTTTGCAAAGCGTCTGCTGTACATTTTCCCATGGCCATCGGCTGTGTTATCACCAGCGAGCTTCTTCAGCAGAAAGAGTCCGGCAGAACAGCGGAGATGGGGTCACTTACCCGACGTAGAAGCCGTGGTTGGGGTCCGGGGTGTACTCGGTCCACTTCAGAAGAGCCCTCTCAAACTGCACCGTCACCTCGGTGACCGAGTTGGGGGGCAACTGCAGCAGCATCTCTAGAAGGTGGGGCCGTAGGCGGTCCTTAGAGGGCTGGTAGTGGATGTAGCCTAGAGGGGGAGAGAGGGTGAGGGGAGAGGGTGAGAGAGGAGCGGGGTGGGTGGTGGTGGAGGGGAGGGATGTGGAGAGAGTAGGGAAGGGGGAGAAAGGAGAGCATGGTGTTGGGGGAAGGAAGAGGGTAGAAGGAGACGTTGGAGGAGGTTGTGGGGAGGTGGAGGGAACGGTGACCTGTGAGGTATTTAGAATTTCACCATAGATCAATCCAACTCTACTAGAGTAACATACAATGGGCTTGGATCAGAATAACAGCAAAGCTCATGAGCGCCCCCATGTGGACGGAGATAGTTCACAACTTCCATACAAGGCAAATTAAGTATCCAGGAAACTGTCTATTTGTGGCTCAATTAAATCGACAGATTACAAAAGGACAAGTCTGGGCCACATGGTGGATGTTTGTTCCAGACACTTCCACCCCCCCAGGCCCACACTTCTCCCCTGCCGAGGCCCACACATCCACCTTCAGAGGGGCTAGCGTCTCCATGCGTGCCTGGGCTCAGGGCTCACTCACTGGGCTTGTTGGGACGACCCTTGCTGGTGACGGTGAGGGTGTGGATGTAGAGGCGGAGGTACCAGGGCACCGTGTCCAGCAGCAGCACAGGGAAGGCCCGGTACGGGTGGTTGTTGTACATGAGGGTGTGGATCTCCCCGGTCTGTAGACCGTAGCCCGCCACATAGCGCTCGCTGTGGAGCAGAGGACGCAGCATGTCGCCTGGGGGGCACGAACAACACCGTCAGTTAGGGCAAAACGACATTGTGTGTGTGTGTGTGTGTGTGTGTGTGTTTGTGATGTGGTTTTGTTGTGTTACAGAATGTGGTCAACTACAACAGAGTAACTACCAGTGTAGATGTGAATACCCACCCCTTTTCAGTACAGTCAGAGCCCTGTACACTTTCATAAAAGTCAAGCCCCGCCTTACTCACTAAAGTCAAGCTCCACCCTTCTCATTAAAGTCAAGCCCCGCCCCTTTTCATGAAAGTCAAGCCCCGCCCCTTCTCATTAAGTCAAGCCTTGCTCCCCTATAATTCACATCAAGCCCCGCCCCTCTCACCTGCGTCCGAACCCTTCCAGCGCAGCAGCATGTTGAGCGAGCGCAGCGATCCAAAGGTGTCCTGGCTGGTGAGGTCGTACACAGCGTAGGTCCTCCGGTCTCCCAGCACCACAGCCTGGCTAAGCAGGGGGGTGGCTGGGGTCAGCTCAAACAGCTCCCCCTGCAGGACACATGCAGTAACAGCAGTTAGCGTCTAAGCTAGAACCCTGGAATGCTTTAAAGATAAAGTGCGTTGATGAAGTAGCGGTTGGCTGGTTCGTATGAATGGGATTTTAAAATGTGCTTTAATCATGGTTGACTGGTCGTGTTTTTGTTATCTAATCATTTCTGAGGATTACTTTTTTGACGGTTAAATACAGTTAATCCTGTTAAATGAAGTTGGTCTAGGTGCTTCTGCTAAGTACAAAAGTAGAGATGAAGTGAACCTGAGGGTTGTCAGTGACGTCAATATAGACTTTACTAGAAGAGGCCAGTGGGCAGGCTTCTGTCAGCGTGCGAGAGAACATCTTAAAAAGCGACCAATCTGTGGGGAACAAGGTCACAAAACACGTTAAAGCATACTGGGCCCTATTGAGTAATCCTATGACATAATACAGTACTAACGATGAAATAAAAATATATGTATATTCATGGTTAGCTTGAAAGTCAACTCTCTAACTGAAAACGTATTTAACTGATCTAGTATGCGAGGCATGTAAGTGATGAAGTGAATGTGTTAAGTGAATGTGCTCTCACCTCGTTTACTCTGACCGGAGGTATGCAGGTCAAACACCACACTCAGTGTCTGTCTCAGCTCCCACGCTGTGGATGTACACCGCCAGTCCTGAAGAGACGGAAGCCGTTGTAAAACACCACATCCACACTGGATCCCACATCCACACTGGATCCCACATCCACACTGGATCCCACATCCACACTGGATCCCACGTCAACACTCGCTACCACATCAACACTAGCAACCACACCTACCCGAGCAACCATGTCTACCCTAGAAACTATGTCTACCCTGGCAACGATGTCTACCCTAGCAACCATGTCTACCCTAGCAACCATGTCTACTCTAGCAACCATGTCTACTCTAGCAACCATGTCTACCCTAGAAACCATGTCTACCCTAGCAACCATGTCTACCTTAGCTCCCACGGCAACCCTAGTTGTCATGTCAACACTAGCTACCACGTCGAGACTGGCTACTGACTACTCCACCTTTCTTTACAAGTCTACCTCCTTCGGAGAAATGCTACACAGGCGTCCCTCTTGTTCGTGTTCATTGAGGGTGACAGTCAGCAGGACAGCTCACCTGGCACACAGGTCTGATGTGCAGAGCCTGAGAGTGGAAGCTGCTGTGGAAGAGCTTCTCAGACTTCATCAGGACAGCAAGGCCAGCCTGAGGAGAAGGAGGCCAGGAGGGGTGAGCAGAGAGGGAACATGCAAACTGCACACGCAAACCCACAGGCAAACTACACAATAACACACGTGTACACACAGGAACCCCCCCCCAACACACACACACACACACACACACACACACACGGCACCCCTACTCACACACACACACGACACCCCTACTCACACACACACACAACACCCCTACTCACACACACACGGCACCCCTACACACACACACACACACACACACACACACACGGCACCC